>OOFH01093075.1:0-10249 GCA_900323355.1 Merlangius merlangus
GTTAGCCTCAATGTGTGACATTTTGTGACCTCCCCCTCTAAGGGTTTGGGTTTGTACCACAATGTCCGGCTCACTTGAAGGCCTCCCTATGCATGACACAAATGATGGTGACAAGTAAGAAGGTAGTTTAATTAACGGCAAGATGAATTTGGAAAAAAAGTATGCCATGCTAAAAGTATCCATGTAATGATGACTGAAAGTTGTGATGACTTCAAGGGGCGAAGAAAAACCAAAACATACATTCAACATCATCATCACATTTTACATTTTGTCTCTGGTAAAAGTGAGTGAAGGTTAATGGAGCCAGTATGGACCCGGAACTGTATGGACGAACAAATGAATGACGGTTGGACTTGCTCACCCTGGCCCAACTTGACGATGCCAGTGATAATGATGAGAATGAGGGCTGCCACCTTAGCGTAGGTGAAGATGTCCTGTACCCGAGTACCCCACTTCACGTAGGCTGCGTTGATGAAGGTCAGTAAGCCTGAGGGAGGAAGCACACAATGCGGTGTTCTGTAGTAGGCCTAGAGATATGTATCGTTCTCAATGGCGACTTAAGAATGTCAAGTCTAGTTGGACTGTTTGATGTTTAATTTCAAATTTGTACTCTGAAGTACAAATTGTACCTACCTAACTGTACGTTCACATCAAAAGCTGTAAAAGATGCAAAATCGCCAAATAGCTCAAAGCGCAACACTGTCCAAAATATTTACAGCTCATATCGCTCTTGCGTTTTCCCGCGTATGTTTACTGGGACCGCACCCACGCCGAAGAGGGACAGATCTACATTCCGATTGGCTGGCGGTCATTTACAGCCGAAACACTACTAGCTCAATTGCATAGAGTTGAGCATAGAGTTTTCAGCTCTCATTTACAGCTTTACAGCTATCGCTCAAGCGTTTTATCGCTCCAATTGCTTTATCTCTCATGTCTAATAGAAAGTGAATGGGCGTTTATCGCTCAAAATGATTTACAGCTTTTGGTGTGAACGCACAGTAAGATCCTTATGTACTTATTGTAAGTCGCTTTGGATAAAAGAGTCTGCTAAATGCCCTAAATGTAAATCCTAATGTAAATCCTTACGTTTACAAATACACCTCGTTAATGTGCAGTGTATTGTTAGCTAGTGTAATTGGTGTATTTATCACTCATACTACTACACTTACAGCGCTACCCCAACAAAGACGCATAGATGCAATGAGTCAGGACTCAAACCCAATAACTAATACATAAAACCTGGAAGCATTCACAACAACCACATGTCCCCTTAAGACTATTGAATATAATGTACTGTTCACTACAACCAGTCTACTGGTAGCCTATATAAAATCCATCAGAACATTACATAAACTAACGGTACCACCTGCCCAAGAAAAAGTACACTCAAATATACACTTAATTTAAGTCTAAGCATAATTAGTATACTTCCATGTGCCTTGAAAGAGGATTGTAATCAAAATGCTCTCGATACAAACTAATGCCATAAAAAACAATTCATGAATTGCCTTGTTTGGAACTTTAAAAAAAAGAAACAAGTAACCCTTGGGTTAAAACACCGCCGTTGCCCGCCACTCACAGATGCACGCGGCCGCGATGAGCCTGGAGGCGGCGTAGGGCGGCTCGCAGGTGGGGAACAGCGGCTGCACCAGGTAATTGGCGAAGGTGATGGCGATGACGGCCTGGCCGGTGGGCTCGATGATGAGCAGCGACGTCCACAGCCGGATGAACGCCACGAAGCCGCCGAAGGCCTCCAGGATGTAGGCGTAGGACGCGCCCGACTTGGTGATGGTGGTGCCCAGCTCGGCGTAGCAGAGGGCTCCCACCACGGAGAACAGGCCGCCCATGGCCCAGATGACCAGGGAGAGGCCGTACGACGAGCTGTAGATCAGCACGCCCTTGGGGGACACGAAGATGCCCGAGCCGATCATGTTGCCCACGATGAGGCTGACGCCGTTGAGCAGAGAGATGTCTTTTTTCAGCTGCATACTCTCCTTGGGGGGCTCCGGGGGCCGCAGGTTAGCAGAGGGCTCCGGCGGGGGCTCCGCGTCCGCCCCCATGGCTAGCTGATCCTCCTGCTGCCAGGGGTGGGGGGGTTAGGACTAGTAGATTTAACTAGTAGACCAACTACTACGACACACGTTGGACCTACCACTAGGTCGAGGACAGAGGAGAAGAGCTGTTTGTAGTACATCTTATAGTGTGTCTAGTCCGAACAGCTTCTAGATTGCTACACCAGCTACTAGACCGGTAAATACACCAACCACTACTAGACTGACCACTAGAACAACTACTAGACTGCTTTACTGACAACTTCACTACTACACCGACTTCTAGATCGGCAGGTAGACCGACTACTATACCGGCTAGTAGACCCATGAATAGACCAGATAGTACACTAACTACTATACCTGCTAGTAGACCCATGACAATACCAGATAGTAGACCAACTACTAGACTGGCTAGTAGACCAATGCCTAGACCGGATAGTAGACCAACTACTGTACCGGCTAGTAAACGGGCTCCTAGACTAGTGGTCCACTAATGTTGTTCACCCTGGGTAGACTAGTTAAGAACATGAAGGCAAAAAAGGTGGCACAGAACAAGAGAAAAGGGGTGTTATTATCCATGGCTGGCTTTTATATCTTTTCCCTTAGTATAACAGAGAAACTGATGGTGCCACGTCTGTGATAATCCAGCAATTTCAACCCTGGTTGTTGGAGCCACGGGTTCCCGGCCCGTTGTGGGGCCTTACACTTGGCAGGCTGGTGCGAGCGCGTCAGGGGCTGGAGGTGGAGGAACAGTGTTAGCGAATAGAGGCCCTGGTGGGAACAGGGCAGAGGCCTGCCAGAAACAAGGTCAGGGTCACAGGGCTGTTGAAAATGAGCCTCCGATATATAAAAAGGCTGTATGCAATGAGGTTAGGTCAAGATGTGCAGGGTGCATCATAGGACAAGGGAGGGACACGTTGTTCTGTAAGCAACATGTATGCAAGATTGTGGATTTTTGTTTTCAATTGTAGTTCCTCAAGATATTGGTATTGGAACAACTGATCTTGGTCTATCGCACAAATTAGAAAAGTACCACAAACCCCAAGAACATGTTATTCGCAAAGAAAATATAAAAGTGAGCTGAAAGCGTTCTTAATGTAGGGCACTTCTGTGGCTCATCCAAAGTTTGTAGTGACCTTATAGATTCCTCTGTAGGCCTTTGAGCTTAGAGGTAGTCACAACTAACGTTTGCTTTTACTCATGACTTGAGAGCCATTCCATACCTCAATAAGAAATAAAAGGGCTAGGCCTAAAACGAAAAAACAAGTAGTCCTTCACTAGTAATTTAATAACACTGCACAGTTTGTAGTGGTAATGCAGCCCAGTTGTAGTGGTAATGCAACCGGGCCAGTGTAGTACAGTGGAAAAACGCCAATTGTTAATCATCATGTCCCAATCGTGCAGACATTTCTAGATTGGCTGCCTTGGTGACGTCATTAGTCTGACGACAACGGTAAGAAACACTACACGTGGGTCTGGAGATAGAATAACTGATCAGCTGAATCAGCCTCAACGCTGGGCTTCCCCTGTCATCCTAAACCCGGAGGCGAGCTCGTGTTATTGTTTGCATATTTGTGTTATGGTTTGCATATTTGTGTCATAAGCGTGTTCATTCAAAAGACCAGGCAGATCGTTTGATAGCCTAAAGGAAACCGACCCGCAGCACCACTGATCCCGCCGCCATCACTCCGGCAGGTGTCTCTTCTCTACTTATTAGTACTGAAGTGTACACCGTCCTGTCCCTCTAAAAATGAATGCTGGAGCATTTCAGAAAAAGTAATAGGCCTATCAGTGGGCTGTTCGCTCCGGAAAAGAGGATCAAAATTCCCTCGTTGCTTGGGTCGGATGTATGATCCAATATCCTACATACTGTGGGTAGCTGAGTTTCCGTGTTTAGTCCCCTTTATCCATCTGATTTAAAAACCTGGCGGTGCACGTCCGCTGCAGAAGACGTGATCTCATTCTCAGGCATCCTCTTTGTCTCATATCAGTGGCTCCAAAACCTCCTGCTTATATTGAGCACAAACATATACAAATGTGAAGTCTCTTCCTGACCATCAACATCAATTGTTCGGTTGTGTTAAAGATATCCTACCTTATTGTCGTTTGTGGTGGTCGTCTACCGGTACTGGCAGCCAGCCAACACGGAGGGGAAGCGACTATGCGGCATCTTGCAGAGCGTCAACAACTGGAAGACTTCACCGGCACAGCCCCTTCAGAGTCACGTGATCCCCCACCATTACCTTTCTCGATACAGTTCTGGGGTGCTGTCAGAGGAGGAAGGCATCTCAGTGTTGATTCGAAGTCAGAAATCAAATGAACGAGTTAATCTGGTGGCCTTTGGGAAACCAGAAGCAGATTTTAAGGAATCAGCCATTGGAATCAACCAGCCGTTTGAAGCCCTGCAGGAGCCACCCCTCGCCTCAAGTTCATTCAGGTGTCACTACAATGTGTTGCAATTACAACAGGCCTTCTAGGGACGATGTGAAACGTTATAGGCCTACAAACGGAAAAACAGAATAATAGCCAAAGTTTCAATAATATGCTGTATAGCCTAGCTATACTGTTACACGTATTGCTACGTGTTTTCTATTTAAATTCTATAATTTTTTTCAATTATAATGAAAAAAAAAACATTTTTGTTTATTATTTGTCTCTTGTAACACATAGGCATAGCAAACAGTAGTCCTATGCATATAGCCTATAACAAACTTGTTCTGTTTGGCCAAAAAAGTGACATTCAGCGATGAGATTAGAGCAGAGTTGAAAGAGGAACCGGAAAAAAGTAGTTAAGAGGAAATCGTGTTTTTTCAAAGAATTCAGTTTCTCATGACTGCTGGACAGGGTTTTGGGGAAAACAGTGGTTCTAAAATGGGCGGATTTGACCTTCAGGGAGGAAATGCCCTGTGCTTATATAATGAGAATTTGGTCCTGCGGGACAGCAGCAAGACAAACCACTCACAGTGAAAACACACGCACAAAGACTGGCATTACGCAACCACCAAAAGGAATTTATTTTATTAAAGCACCATGTTAATCAGCCCACACATTCACAAAACAAGGCAGGAGATATCCTAAAGAGTCGCTAAACAACCAAAAAAGTGCCAACATCCCAGGATCACTTTACCCCTTCACAGTGAAGACATGCTGGTCCATACTGCCTTAAAGGCGAACTACAGTATCCGCGTCAATATTGAAACTGAGACAAATGGCTTCAAATTTTTCAACAAATGGCTGGACAGTGTCCAGCCATTTGTTTCATAAGCAGATGAGTGGAAATAGTATTAAACAATGATCCAAAGAGGAATTTGATCCCTAAAAAAACATAAACTGGCCACGTATAAGGGAAGAAGGCCTACAATGGAAAGTGCGGTGGAAAAACAGTTTGGTTTTTTCCAACAACAAAAAGATACATTTATTGGAATCATTTGTCTCTTATTATTTTTATTTAGATGTAAATATGTATTAAAGATTATGATGAGATTAAAAAGTCTTATTATAGTATTTTGATGGACTATCAACTCCATTGAGTTATCCTAAGATTACGTAGGCCCACAGGGTTCCTCATTTTCATGATAATTTTAATCTTGTACAAACATCTTAATCTCTTTGACTGATGAACAGAAAACCACGGCAGTCCACAGTATCACAAATATAAAAACAAGTAAAAAAATCAATTATGAAAATGTGTTAAAAATATACAGCGTAAATAAAAAAGGAAATGATTGATTTTATTAAACAGTATTATTCTATGCTTGAATTGTACTGTAATTGACGGAATCAGCTCTCTGTGTGGGCGGTAACTTGCCAATCAAAAGTCCCAGAGAGCGAGAGTGAAAAAGTCCTAGGGTACATCACGACGCTTGTTGAAAAATAACTAAAGTGCTGCTTCAAGCATAAAATCTCTCAAGTCTTACGAATCAAAAAAAAAGAAATGAAATATACAAAAAAGCTTATCAGAGGTTGAAATAGCACAGCTTGTCTTTAAGAAGGAGACAAATAAAACACCTTTGGAGTATTACCCTGAAAAAATTCAGTTGAATCTCTTTCATATTCATAAAACTGTTTAAAAAAATAATAATAATAAATCAACTTTAAACTTTATGAACTAGACTCAACCCAGTTCTGATAAAGTTTGTTTGAAGTACAGGCCCCAGTCCTGCACTGTTGAATGGCGGCCAAGAAGGAGCCGGCCGCCTCAACCCCTCATCACAGACCAGACCGCCTCTTCATTTGCCTATGAGATACTTCCTGGAATACAACACAGTGGTGGCTTCTTTCGCTCGCCACCAGTAGAAATAACAGTGTCAGTGCTTGATATCTTAACTCTGTATGCATAGAATCTCAAACTAAGGGTGACATGGAAACACTTTTAACAATCACAATGAATTTAGACCGGAAACAAAAAGGACAGATGAGATGATGAGATGATGCTTCCTTTTTGATGAGATGATGCTTCCTTTTTGAACCACTTTCTAACCACATTGACATGCACGGCTATACAAAGGCCCATGCGTTGTTGAACCACGGGTCTTGTTCCCTACTGCCTTTGGTCTCTAGCGTGGCTTCTCACGCTACTGTTTCTCCTGGACTTGTAACATCTGCTGCCTGGTGGAGCCGGTGAGGCTGCTGCTTCCCAGGGTCGAGTCTCCCTTTTCACGCTTCTTCAGCCGGCCCAGCACGTAGAAGCGCAGCATCAGGAAGAACCCTGCAGGGGTTAAGCACATGGGAATCAGGGATCAGACTGCATTCTTCTCAGACAGGAGGTGTACATGGGTAGTAAGTACAGCCCAGTGGTAGAAATCAAAGAGATAAAAAAGGGAGTAAAGGGTAAACATAAAAAATATATAGATACCCAATATGACTAGAATCATTTTAAATGTAAGTCCAAAAAAATAAGTGTGTCCCACCGTCCACTGCTGCCACCTAGTGGGGGTACCTGCCGACAATCTTCATCAGCACACATCATCGTTGTATCATTGTTTATACTTAACAGTCAGTACTTCGTCCCACCCTGGCCCTTCTATGTGTCAAGATTGTTGGTTATAGGGTTCTTTCCCTAAGCTGTCTTATCCCTCTGTTCATTGTGCCGACCCGCCTGTTTTCGAACCCTCACCTGTCCGACTACCTGCCTGTTGCCTAACTCTCACCTGCCCAACTACCCGCCTGTTGCTGAACCCTCGCCTGTCCGAATACCCGCCTGTTGCCGAGACCTTGCCTGTCTGACAACCTGCCTGCCATGTTGCCCTCAGTAAAAACCCCTTTTCAATTCCTCTCTGTGTCAGTGTCTCTCTGTGTTGAGTATTTGGGTCCACCTGCTCTACTTCCCCATAACAATATGCTACACTATTGAAACTACCCTGTACTGACCACCACCAGGAAACCCACTAGAACAACCAGGTTAGCATGCTTTAGCGAGGGGATGTCTTTACTGCACAATTTTAGGCTGCATTGATTTGGAACAGGAAGGGGCAATGTCAAACGTTCACTCATAATCCTCATTATGGAGAAGTTAATCCTAAACCAGACATCATTAATTATTATACCGGATACATTAACTCATGAATCATGACTTTTGCCTTAAGTGTGCAGTAGGCAACAAGCTGCCCTTTGACCCTAGACTGCATCCGACGAGGTCTCAGGTGGCTGTTAGTCCAACAATAGGACAATCATAATGTATGATGATGTCCAAGACTTTACATACGCTAAGAAATATATAAAATATTTGTTTGCCACCATGGTTTGCTTGTTTAAATATGTTAGATAACACATTATCATATTGACGACACATCCATGAAGTACTTTTAACTGTAAATACTTGCTTAATATTAAGTCATGCATGTTGTATATCCTATTTAGGCAAATCCAGTTTGACACAGCAATATTATAACCAATGATGTTAATATATTTTTAAAGAATAACTGTGTGGTCCCAATAGGATCCATACTTAGGATAGGAAGGAGCACTATGTACGGAAAGGATACATGTTTTACTCTGATAAGCGCTAAGGCCTGCATAGCAAGGCAATTCTTTCAAACTGATACCACCAACTGCAGGCTGAAAGTCTCTGTCAAAGCATACTGCACAACAGAAGGCTGAAATGTTGTCAAAGCACACTACACAACGACAGGCTGAAAACAGTGTCAAAGCACAGTACGCAACTGCAGACATTGTCCCTTTTCATGCCAGGATTCACAAAAAAAATAGGATCTTCAAACCAACCAACTCAAATTTCAAGAGAATGGTTTCTGCGGTTCTGCTGTAGAAATGTGGCTATCGATACTTACTAAGATAGACAATCTAACAACTCTAAACTCAAATGAAACAAATACAGGGTCACTTAGACAGACTATTGACTACTAGTAATTTGTCAGAATATAGATGAAAAGATTGCTGAAATATATATATTCCTAAGAGAAAATGTTGTGTAATAATATATATTATTTTAACTTAACTGAAATCTTTCAATATTAAATACCTAATACATGATAACAAACACCCCTACGACGTTGACCAAATGACCCTCTCAGAGACAGAGAGAGACACTGACAGATCTGCTGCTCACCTTGAAACGAGTTGAGGATGCAGGACAGGAAGAGGACAAAGGTGCTGAGGGGTCCAGGAAGCACAGGCCCCAGGAAGCACAGGCCCCAGGAGGTCCCGAAGAGACAGCTGAGCCCCCAGATGCTGAGGAAGGCCACCTTCTTGTGCCTCCACTCGTTCCGGTCACGGATCTTCCAGTAGACCAGGAAGAGCATGACCAGGCCTGAGGACACCAGGCACACCACCATGCTGATGTTGGTCAGGTAGTGGGCCAGCATGGCCTCTGGGGTGGTCTTCATCCAACACCTGGAGGTGGAGGTACAAGGATTTAGGCCCAATCCCATTTCTACCCCCTACCCCTTCACCTTACCCCTTGTTTTGAAGGGGTAAGGGGAAGGGGTAAGGCGAAGGCGAAAGGGGAAGGGGTAGGGGGTAGAAATGGGATTGGGCCTCAGTCCAGAGGGCGCTCCGAGCCAGACAGCTCTGGGTTTGAACCCCCTAGTCCACCGTCTACGAGAAAGCATACTTGAGCAAGAAGCCTAACCCAACCTTCTCATTAATGAGTTTACTGTGAGTGAGACTTTGTATCGAACAATCTGCTAAAAAGGAGTAAATAGTGTATCAAAGTAGGAACAGTGATTTCATTCGATGATGGGATATAGTGATGCAACTGGTGATATTTTGATTGGGCTGCTTGGGATTTGTAATGTAATTTATTTTTATGTTCATGTTGTGTTATCTAGCCCCACTGTATGCTTTCCCCTTTGGCCTGGAGTGAATTAAACCAAGGCCAGTATCTTCTGGCCCTGACTGCCGGTCCTGACTCCCGATCCCAACTGCCGACCACAGACTTACAGAGAGTATTGGAAACAACACAGGGGCCTCTGTCCTTTTAGTTACACATCTCCCTCCTATGATATAAGGACAGTTGCGTTGCGGGGAGGGTGTGGAACTGTGTTTAAAGGCTCAGTGAAACTGTTCTTGGTCACTCTGCTATAGAGGAGTGTAATAATATGCGACTGACATCTTAGCTGGTAAGTTTTCGACTAACTTTATTAAACATTTCGTTACGTCAGTCTCCAGCTACGGTGGCCTCTTAGGATCATACTAGTGTATGAAGTAAATAAATTAGAATTTGGTGCCAGAGGTTGCCAGTACTTAGCACACCGTAGGAGGACGGTCTTTACCACCGCCTCATAACAAACAGACTGTGTCACTATTACTTTAGCCTAATCTGAGCATAAGAACATGACTCAACAATAAAGCTAAACATTATCTGGTATTAACTAAGGCTCAACACATTACCTGATGTTAACTATTTTAACTGATCATTTCCTTTAAAACAATAAACTTATTATAGCTCAACTGTGTAATAATGAGCTTACAGCCTTCTGCTATAGATCAAGTCTGTCAGGGGCTTTTCTAATGCGCTCTGACCGTCTCTCTGGAGCTGCCTCTGGCTCCGTCATGACAGGTGCATTCTCCTCTAAAACCACTGGCTGATTGTCTGTTACTGTTCCCTGCTGTGCATGTTTGGCCCTGTGCTCCTCTATTGAAGGAACTGCATTGCTGGCCGGTGTTTTGAGTAGCTGCAACCTGTTTCGTCTGACCACAGCCCCGGTGTCCGTCTGGACAGCGTAGGACCTCGGAGCCAC
>OOFH01093094.1:0-10226 GCA_900323355.1 Merlangius merlangus
CATATACACACTGAGGTATGACATCACCACACTGTCACCGGGGGTAGGATACCCTCATATACACACTGAGGTATGACATCACCACACTGTCACCGGGGGTAGGATACCCTCATATACACACTGAGGTATGACATCACCACACTGTCACCGGGGGTAGGATACCCTCATATACACACTGAGGTATGACATCACCACACTGTCACCGGGGGTAGGATACCCTCATATACACACTGAGGTATGACATCACCACACTGTCACCGGGGGTAGGATACCCTCATATACACACTGAGGTATGACATCACCACACTGTCACCGGGGGTAGGATACCCTCATATACACACTGAGGTATGACATCACCACACTGTCACCGGGGGTAGGATACCCTCATATACACACTGAGGTATGACATCACCACACAGTCACCGGGGGTAGGATACCCTCATATACACACTGAGGTATGACATCACCACACAGTCACCGGGGGTAGAATACCCTAAAGGGGGCGTTCATGGTCCTGGTGATAATGAGACGGCTCGCCAGTGATGATGGTTGAGAATCTAAAAGTTCTTCACAGCAGGGTTTTTTTATCCGATAAAAAAGTCAGAACTAAACAGAACTTGGTAGGATCAGTTTCAAGTTTGCATGCCTTTTATTTCCTTGATGCCTATCACCTACTAACACTTCCCCTTATTTAGAGCTGGTTTACCACAACACAATGTTTAAAACTGAGCAAAGCCATGCCAATGGACGTCTACAACGTCCACAACTGGCGTTGTGAAAATGTTTTTCCCATAATTTCCAGCGACGTGAAGTAGAAAAGCTAACTTTTTTCTGCTTAATGTAGTAGTTCAATTCAAATATTTGCTTCATGGATCATTTTGAAAACGATAGTTGATTTTGATGGCTGATTGTCAGACAAAGCAAGCACATTTAACACATCACTTTGGACTCTGGTAACGTGTGATGGCCTTTGCTATCATTATGACATTTATAGACAAGGAAGGATTGACTATAAAATTAATCTGTAGTTCCAGCCCAACAGGAATAAGTGCTCTCAAATCCTGAAGGGTAATTAAAAACCCACCACAAACTCCTAATCATTTAATTGCAAATGAGACGTTAGAGAATCATTAACATTTTATTTCATGGATATGCACTTTCTTTAGTTGGTTTTAAAATCAATTCTGTCAAGGAGTTGGCTAAATTGATGTCCATCACTTTTTTCAAACCCATCCACTAGATGGGTGTAAATGGCAAGCCACAATCGAATAAGCGTGGCTTCCTGTATAGTTTAAATGTTTAAGGGCATTGACCACTAGTAGATAAAGGGCTAACACAGCGAGCTCGCTTGTTTCAACCCTTACTTTGAAATACATATCACAGACGTTCACATGTCTTGAGAAGGTATTCTCAGGGTCATGTTGTGGGTGGTTTTTGAGTGGCCGTGTGTTGCGCTCTAGGGGTCTGTTCATCATCGACGATAAGGGAATGCTGAGACAAATCACCATGAACGATCTCCCTGTCGGACGCTCTGTGGACGAGACCCTACGATTGGTGCAGGCCTTCCAGTACACAGACAAGCACGGAGAAGGTCCCGCACACTACACTTTATTTACCTTTTTAGCATATGTAATGCTGTACATTCAACAGAAAAAAATGATAACCACTTAAAACGGAGGATGATTTTTATATATAGCGTGTGTTAATATTATTTGGTTGTTTACTTCAGATGACTTTTCTCAAACTTTTTGATTTTGTGTCTTGCAGTTTGTCCTGCGGGATGGAAACCAGGCAGTGACACGGTAAGTGTCTAAATTAAGTGTTTGTGCCTGTCCGCTAGGCCTTTCTTTGTGTACTAATTGCTTCATTCTCTTTCACAGATCATTCCGGACCCCTCTGGGAAGCTCAAATACTTTGATAAACTCAATTAGGCCATTAGTGACCCAAAATAAAAACCCTCTCCTAAGATGTTGATTGTGTTGTATTTACTAAGAGAGATGTACCTTTTTTTTTTGTCATTTCAACAGCCAAATGAGCACTTTAACATCAAAGAGAAAATAAACTACAGTCGCTCGTGGGAAAACTTAGTTTGAGTATTTTGTAATGCACTGCTTAAACTCCTGATAGGTTCATAAAAATAATGTAATAAATGGATCGAGAAAGTTGAGGAACATGCATTTCAAGATGTGTTTATTCAAAATAAATTGGGTAATCAGGCAGCAGCATTCTAGCCTTCCTTGTTCACAGAAATGCAAGCTCTGCTGATTCTGCTGTTTCCAATTTCCTCTTAATAGAATAAGAACATTGTAACCTAGCCCTTTGAACTACATCGACCCAATTTATTTACTTTACGACATAAATTTGATACCATGAGTCCATCTGAATAAACGGTTGAATAATGTCTGAAAGATATAATACTATTACACATCATGCATGCTCGAAGTAACTATACCTGCACACAAAACAAATTGAAAGGAAACTAGATGTAAGCGTCTATAGGCGGTTAGTTATACAATTGATAATTTTTTATTACCTTGTCATCATCGGTCAGGCTCACATGACAGTACACGCGCTTTCTATACGGATTATGCTCATTATTAAAGCACCGGATGTGACTCATTTGACCATAAAGAGCGGAGATGTTGATCTTTAAGTGTCTACTTTCGTAAAATCTAATAGTCTAATGTGTGGCATTCATAACCACCGCAGACCAAAAAAAGTAGGTTAACACTTTTTTTTTTTAAAATCCAACGAACATTTTAGATTAAATTGAATCGCAGAGTTCAACTGAGTTTTGGTTCTTCAGAAACGATTTAGCGATTCACAAGGTCTCGTAAATCATTAACACACTTCTTCAGCGGTCAGGTTAAGTGCGTGAACAACATAAAGATAAGGTAGTATAGGGCGAAGCACATCATCCGTGCGCGGTGTACTACTGGAGGAGTACTACATGCTAATGAGTCCGCTTCTGCTTTCTGGTCAACAGGAAGAGCGTCCGTCAGTCCGCCTCGGAGAAGGCTCAGCGCAACACGCACTGATTCCCATGTAATTCCATATTATTTGTTTTTTCTCTTTTTGTCGGGGGTTGAACTCCTGAGGATCGAATGAAGAAACAAGTTTTACACATTTTTACGTTTAGAGGAATTATCAGTAAAGGTAAAAAAGGTAAAAAGAGAAAATGGCTAACTTCATATTACGAAAGGCCGAACCCAACGACGTGTCCGATATATTGCGAATGATCAAGGTAATTAAGATACGTTTTCTCTTTGGGTATAATGTTTATGACGAATACAGAGTTATTACGGATTTGTTGAATAATAGGTTAATGTTTTTATCTTTGACTTTCTATCTATCGCTCTGCTAATCGAAGGAACTTGCTAAATATGAAGAAATGGAAGAACAGGTCATCCTGACCGAGAAAGGTGAGTGTTTCCTCATTAAACGTGCCTGGGATTAATAAGGCCCAGTACTGAAAAGTGGTATTCACTATGGCTATCCTAACAGAACTGCTCGAAGACGGATTTGGCGATCACCCTTTCTACCACTGTTTTGTTGGCGAAGTCCCGAAAGAAAAGCAAAGCTCAGAAGGTATTCATACTTTTGTTTCCCCTCTCTTCAATACATCAATAATATATCTGCTGTTCTGATGTAGGCCTTATAACCTAACGTCGAAAATAAACCAGTTGATTGAGCGGAAGCATTTCTATCTTTCTTATTTTAGGCTTCACTGTGGTGGCCTTTGCCATGTATTACTTCACGTATGACCCTTGGATTGGAAAGCTTCTCTATTTAGAGGACTTCTATGTCATGGAGGAGTTTCGAGGTAAGTTAATGATGTAGACCTACAGTGCATAGTTCACTGGATCCCAGTTAGAAGCATAATCCATGTCTTATAACAGCAAGTGTGTCATGTCTCAGATAGTCTGGGTTGATTACTATTTTAATGTGTAACTTTTTGTGGAAGCTCAGTTTTTTCAGAATTTGCTCTATACAGATTAAATTCCACGCTCTGTATAGATGGCCACTTTATACTGACTATTGGTCACTTTTGATGGTGTAATCATTTTGCTATCCTGTGCTTTAGCTGTCCGGCTAATTTGAAGACTACATTTCCTTTGTGTGATTACTAACATTCATTTTATTTTGAATTTTAACAGGTTTTGGCATGGGCTCCCACATCCTGAGACTCCTGAGCGAGGTATGAATTCCTTCATGTATTAGCCGCCAACAGTTGATATATATGTAACCAACTCTGAGCTTACTCAGCTAGCATTAATGTTAGCCGTGTTCAGATTCTTAATTGATACCGTACAGTAATTCATCAATCCTGAAGGAAATTGGCACAAACGCTCTACAACAGATGGGGAATAATAATAAAATACAAAAAAAGTAAGAAGGGTAAAAATATAAAGAGAAATTAGCATATGAAATATAGAGTTGTGAAGTGGCAGAAAAAAGATATGAACATATGTTACTTGAACTGAGTGGCTCAAATAATAGTAAGTTCAAGTTAAAGATGTGTTGTGTGTGTCCTGCGTTGCCCAGACTGCGGTGAAGACCCGCTGCAGCAGCATGCATTTCATTGTGGCCGAGAACAACACTCCGTCCATCGAGTTCTACAAGCGGCGTGGAGCCTCCGACCTGTCGAGCGAGGAGGGGTGGCGCCTGTTCGCCATCGACAAGGAAGACCTGAAGAAGATGACCACCGCAAAATAAGAGCTGATTCAACATGATTGATTAGTAATCTAGTGGATGCCTGCAGTGATTTGCTAGGCTTACAATAACTGCATTAGTCAAAATGTTGTTATTTCTTCTGTATGTGTAACCTTTAAAAATGGGGTAGTTGTGGAACATAATCTAAGAAGGGAAATTATCAATGATAGAAAGGGAGTATGAAATGCTTCAATATAGCTAATATAAATGTAATATTCAATCGTTATTATGACACTTAATCAATGTGTTTTATTATACTTTGACACTATTTTAAACCCTTATGTTGTGTTAAGACCGTAAACTAGTATGCTGCCGTATACAACATGTAATAAATCATAAAAATGACTAAAGCTGAATGGATTATATAATATAGCTAACCCTTTGGGTGATATGCCCGATTAAAAACAAACACATTAACTTTGACCTTTGTTGCTTGGATGCATGACTAATGCACACTGATCAGAGTGATCTGTCGTTTGTTTTATCTTTCATCGTATTCAGTTGTGTCTGCTTGTTAAACTTATGTATTTGCAGTTTTTTTTAATGTAATGGAATATTTGTTTTTTTGCAAAAGAAAAATATTGATTTTTAAGGCTTTATTAAAGTGATGTACACCCACCCACGACTTGCTGGCATGTTATTGGTTGAAACGTTTGACCACTATACTATTTATATAATTTTTGCAAAATGTACAATATGTTTATAATATATTCACCTATTATATTAGAATTGAAATTGAACATAGAAACAAATAGAACACGAGAACAACATTGTGTACATCTCTCAGATGAGGATATTTAGGATAATGTGTCAATATAAGATACATTTTAATTCGATTTGTATAGATTCATTTACCGGACACATTGGGAAGAGACTGCAATGAAGCTCCACTGCAACTGCAAATGGTGGACACATTAGCCATGCTATTAAAAAAAATAGGATTTGTGCTTTACGCCCTGGTTACCTGGCTAAACGTGACCTGGATAGAATGTTATATATTTAAACCTTTTTTGGGAAGGAGAAAAAAAAACGGTTTGAAAATGATGGCCTTCAACTCGGTGGCTACCAGTTGGTTTTCCACAACCCTTCCGCATTTTCCTACAAGTTTGTGGCTGTGACGTGTAGTGCTGACGGCGGCCTCGGAGCCGGCGGAGCAGGGGGCTGTAGCATGAGAATATTTGGCTTTAGACGTCCGAGTTTCAGTGGAGCTCCCTAAACAATCGGCCCCTCCTTCTCTGCCTCTCTCTGGCCCGCCCTGACGATACCAAATTCCCGATCCAATCCTGCCCGAGTCTGGGGAAACAAGGCGGCCTAGGGAAACCGAGAAGCGGGTAGAGGCCATCCTTCCCGCATAAAACGGGTATGCATGCATTTTTCTCGCATTATTTAGAGACCGCGGTAGGCCTTTGTGCACATTGGTCTCCGGGTACCCATGAGACATCTTATGCGCTTTGTTTTTATTCTGTGGGAGAGGCCAGGGCCTTCTTTAGGCCCAGGCCTTTAGTGAGAGGCCGTAACCATCAGAGGGGGCCTAAGCTAGCTACTTAGCCCGCTCGAAACAGGAATTTGTACGTTGCTTTGATTGCAATTCAATTAAATATTTGCGTTGAAGCGGTGTAATGCACAGCACAATGGTTTATGTCTTGAAAATGGGTATTGTTTCCACCGTTCTCTAATTACATGCTGCTGTTGGCTATTGCTAAAAAATGGCGCACGGACCACGGCAGTGTCGGACATTAGTCGTGCAAAAGGCGTCCCTGCACCCGTGCTAACATACACAGTATATGGTCACATCAGGGGTAAGTGCGCTGCTGGATACAAACGTTTACTAAGCCGGGGAGAAAATGCAGTTTAATATCATCACAGGTGTCCCGCATTACCTATTTTGTTTATAGGTTTTCTGTCGCCGTCCCATAATTAGCGCTATTTTTGCTAAGCTAGATAGACTACGATGCACTTTGAATGCTATATGCATTCATATGCTAGTTTTTAATTAACATGTTAATATTAAAGCGCCGTTATTAAAAAGCACGCGAGCATCTTTCATACATCTCTGCACTGCGTTCGGCTGCTCACGCGCTTGTGCGCAGTCCAGATACACACCGTTGTCATTTCCCACCTGGAGGTGGGGGATGGTTCTTGCAGCGATAATTAAATGGCACCCCGCCGTCCTCTCTTAAAATCCTTTCTCAATACAACTGTCTCTCAAAGACCATTGTTTACAACGCTCTTTACTCTCCTACTGTTGCGCATCTGCCTTGGGTAAATGTAGGCTACAAGCAGGACAATGTCTTTGCTTTGAGAATGCATTGTCCCCTGAAGGCAATTTCGTTTCGAAATACTCCCCCTGCCGCAGAAATAATAAAGCCTGTGTTAGCTAATGGATACAGCATTGCACTACTAAACGCATATTTTGCGTTTCATAATAACTTATGCTGTAGGATATTAAACAATTCAGGCGTATACACGTTGCTTTGTATGTTTTTGTTTTCCTTCATATCATGCAGCATAAATGCTAGCCAGTTTTCTATTTTAAATGTCCACCAGGAATGGTTTCACGATGTAGTAGTGCTAGCTGTGCATGTTTTTGCATTAGTGTGTAAGCTTTATAGGCATAAAACATTTTTCTTACTTAGTATTAGATCACCTATTCATCACATCAAAAACAAATGAATCGTAATGTACACTTTAGTTACGTTTGCACTACTTTCACTGGTAGAAGAATTGAATTGCGCCAGGCCACAAGTGCAAGAGGCACAACATGCTTGTCCAGTTACAACAACCATGGACCCAATTTTGTGAAATCTGTCCAATCACACACAGATCAAACCTCATCTTGTTGGTGACCATTGTTGGATTTATCTATACCGTGATCTAAGGTGTACTCACTGTTTTTTTTTACCCATTGTTTACGTACTGATTTTTCACCCTCGCTCCCTTTTGCTCACCTCAAGGCGGTGTTTACACGTGTCTGGTTCTGTGCACCTTTTTAAAGCTACTTCCGTGGTTTCTTTGAGGGCAATCGTCTCTGATTTCTGAAAACAAATAGTTTGATTGTCTGTCTGAAGACAGGACGTTGTTGTTGGTGTGGTTGTTGTGTGTGCAGCCGACGTGTGTTGTGTTTATTAAATGCTCAAACAAATCTTCCCTCGTTCACAGCCCTCCAGAGACAAATGCAGTGCGAGGACAATGGATGAGGATGACGCCCGGCTCGCAATACACACTCAGGAGCCCAAAATAATCCTGCACGGATCGGGTAAAACCTCACTCTGCTACTATATACGGTTACTACACTGTTGCAATACACACTAAGGAACCCAATATAATCACTTAGTACTACTACTAATACAGCTACTACTACAACTACTACTACTATATCTTTTTTACTTCTAGTACTGTTACAAAACACTCAGGAGTCCAAATGAATCCTGTACGGATCACCTAATACTACTACTACTACTACTACTACTACTACTACCACCACTACTACTACTACTACTACTACTACTACTTCTATTACTGTTACACTACACACTCAAGAGCCCTGAGTGTGTATAATCCTGCACAGATCGGATACTAATTCTAAATACTGAATGCTGTTACAATGCACTATACGATTACTATACGATTGCTATATACTAAATAAACACTCTTACTTTATATCAGTACTATACAGTACATTCTGTTACTATATACATACAAATAGACTATGGTATACTTCAGAATTGTTACTTACTACTGTTACTGATATGTATAATAGTATACTTACTCCATAACACTTTTACTGTATATACCATTACTATTCACGTTATTCTAGTATATCGTATTCGATAATTTAGTCCTACGTATGAATAGCTCAATATTGAAATAGTGCTTATCTCGGTGAGTGTTCCTCGTCCGATACGTGTGGCTGCCTGGTCGTGAAGCCCTCCCTGTCTCCCCTCTCCCCCAGATGAGGGTTGCGCCGGTGGGCAGGAGTTTGTCGTGGAGCTTCAAGAGACGGTGCTGGTGTCGGAGGGCGAGGGCGAGGGCATGGCGGTGCATCGCTTCACCTCCGAGGAGCTGGTGATCCAGGACGCGGTGGAGGACGTCGTGTCCGACTACGTGCACTGCGAGGAGGACGAGGACGTCGCCGTGGAGACGTGCGTGATGGCCCTGGAGGGCGAGGACGAGGACGAGGACGAGGAGGGCGTTGCCATGGAGGAGGGCCTGGACCACGAGCAGCAGGAGGACGACCAGGACGGATGCGGGGACTACCTCATGATATCGTGTAGGTTTTTATTCCTGTGAAAATGATTGGGTCAAGTTGTTATCACAAGTGTAACCGCTCCATACTATGGTAGCAAATATAAGTCGAAAGTCTGGAATTAAAATAAAATGTATAGTATTTCGGCTTTTGGGGTCCGAAAGCAGTTTTTAGTATCTGGCAAACCGGACATTGTGCGTCTATAGTAACCCAGTTAAGTCTCATTTTAACACACCATCTCTATGGCTCTCCCTTCAACCAGTGGACGAGGCCGGCAAGATGGTGTCTGATGATGGGACGGAGGTGACAGTGGAGGGGGCGGTGGAGGACCAGGAGGTGGAGAAGGACGAGGACGGCCAGGAAGTCATCAAGGTCTACATCTTCAAGGCAGACTCGGGGGAGGACGACATGGGTGAGCGCCGGCAGCAGGAAGTCATGCTTCAGCTTGACTTGTAGCCTACTGCTGAAAGGCTGGTGGAAGAGAAGGGCCCGAGGGGGACATTGCTGATGCGGCCTAGGCTGTGGGCGTCGCTACACAGAATTATAATTTCACGTAAACTTTTAAGCCAGGGTTCGAAAATTGAACCAAAGGTTCCAGGGATATTTATTGGCTGTATTTATTGGCTAATTTAGTTTGTTCATTGTTCATTTTTCTTCAGGAAATTCAGATTAATTTATTCGATGTATTTCTTGAACCATGATCGTATAGCCACCAGAGAATTAGTTTTGTGTTGTAGTAGACTGAGTTTTGTTGGAGGGGTTGTCAGTATAAACGGATGGTTGTTTCTGCAGGAGAATCTGTTGACATCAGCGATGGCGACACAGAGAGCATGGCACTAACGGGCAACCAGCCAATCAGAGAGAAGATGGTCTATATGTCCGTGGGCGACTCCCACCACCATGGAAACCATAGTATGTCAACATCTAGCATTTTACTATTCACTCATTAGGCTGACACTTCACCCAAGAAGACTTTCAGTGAATAAAATAACCTAATAATAATAAATGAGCTGGTTTGGGTTCGGGCAAATATTACCCTGGGATGAGCTGCAGGTAGACTTCTGACCGTGGGGATCAAACCGAGTAGCTCTTAACTGGAATCTAGTCTAGACACTAAACCACTCAAAATCACCTACATGCCTTATCTGGAGGAGGCACTGCTTTCAAAATCCTTGATCTTTGAGATAGCATCCTACAAGTAAAATGTACGTTGATGTTTATTTTGAAGAATGTGAACGTGTCCTTTGTGAACAAAGGTACAAATATC
>OOFH01093095.1:0-12289 GCA_900323355.1 Merlangius merlangus
CTCGTCGGATTCCGTAAACACCATCCAAAAACATGTTACACATTCTAGATGAAAATGTACTGAACCACTCATTGATTTCCATGCAAATTCATTTGGAGCATTCCAGGTATCATGTTGTCTGACCTGATGAATTTGGTGGCTGGTTATTCATGAATTAGCCTTACCCAACAAAGGCAACTGTAAACAATGGCATCTCTGAATACCTCACAGTTAATCAATTTACATTCGTATTTTTATTGGATGAATCATGTAAACTCAATATGTGGGACACTGCCAATCTCATGGCTGATGAAGCACACTGACAAAAATGTGCCGCATTGCAAATCCTAAATGTGAACAAGATATTGTGATAGGAGAGTATCATCATCAAATCACTGAGTGCATACTTTATACATTGCATCACTAGTAACCAGACAACAGCCGAGGATTTCCAGCTTCATGTGGTATGCCTAACGTGATTTACAAGACACAACGTATGCATCATTTCTACCAGAAGCTTAGAAACATGCGGTGAACAAAAGTAGCAAAAAAAAACACAAAAAATATTCAATGTGCAGTTACCATGTGGTTGAATTATCCTCAACCATATTTTGTAAACATATTGAGCACACCTAAAATTGCGATGACAAATCGGTGCCAAGAAGCCTAGCGTTTGAAACAGCCTGGCTGAGTACTTCGAATTCAAAACACAGGGAATACTACATGAAAAGAGCTCCAGAATACACTTCAAGTTTGTTTAAACAAGTTCACACACCTTACCCAAAAATAGTAAAAAAAAGGAAGAACCAAGGGATCTCAAATAACAACATCTTTACAGACATTTAAACAGAAGGAATATAGGGCAGACCCCAGCCAATGCCCATCATGGCTGACCAACCTTATCCCTGTGAGAATATGGAGGCAGGGAACTTTACTAGCTTTTATACAGATAGATTTATTGTGAGATTACCAGAATACCCAGAGTCTTCGTGACATAATTTACCATAATCGAATTATGGTTAAAGTTCTAGACAGCCTTAAAGATAAAAAAAAAAAATGCAGTTTTATCAAAGTTATTGGATGCGAGGGAAATATTTGGAATACTGAGGTCCAATAACAACCCAGGTAATATGTCTGCGGGTTTTTTTCCTAGACTGTATTATATTGAAAACATAGCTTTAACTCATAGGCTTAATCCCCATAAAGACAATAATCAATGTAAACTTGTGCAGTCATGACGTTTAACCACGTCTCTGGAATAAGTTACAATAACAAACCATTGCGCAACAAACGAATAGGCTACAACGTATCGGGTTAGTGTCCACGTTATAATAAATACATTACTAATGTTTAATTGCTAATCAACCAAAAATATAAGGGCAACCATTTGCATCTAGCTAGCCGACGGTCGTTAGCAGAAATAGCTGAGTACCGCTAGCTTTGATGTTGCCTTTCCCAGCATCCTTTTATTTTACTCCGTTTTACCTCCCGGCATTCAGGCATCGCAAAGTTTACTCCTGAAATTGTCCTTATCTTACCTATACATTGGCCCACAGGAGTGCTGTACGGATTGCCCAGTAAAAAGTCCATCTTGACAACAAACAATCCGTCTGGGAATGACAGCATCTGAGATGAAGACGATATACTAGTCCCACCCTCATTGTTGCTATTGGCAGAACACTTAAAGTTGAATATGGCATACTTAGACAAATGCCGGGTAATTATCAAACTGTTAAGCACATTTTGACTTTTGATTTTATGCATGTATTCTATATTATAAGGACTACTTATATTGCTACACTACAAACTAATCTAACCTAATCTGGCGATATACCGGTACACGCATTTTTTTGCATTCGACTTTTGGAACTAAAATTAGTATAAACTGAAACATGACCCGGTACTATACTTAAAAAACCTAATAAAAAAATGACTACGTCGATTACAATATCATTACTCGATATATAGACCTATAGATTTTTCCTAATCGTATACACTGTAGACATTTCATTTTTTATTTGATTGTTATTTCCGTTTTGTTCAAGGCAGCCATTAACATCTCAATAAAAAGTTCTCAACCCGTTGCTAAGCAACAGATATACACACATCAGGTTGCGAATGAGACGTTGAACCCTGGCGAGAGTAGCTAAAACATTTTGAATTGTTAGTGTAATCAGTATATAGTGTGTACAGTCACATATTTAATAGCAGATAGAGTTGACACGATTTTAGCCATAATCAAGTCAAAACAAGGCGCAAAATGATCAGGCTTTACGGTAAAGTGGAGCAGAGTGTGATGGACGAGAAGATACTGCAGGAAGCAGTAGAAGAGCAGGGCCCAAAAGAAGAGGCAGGGCAGATCTCCAAGGAAGAGGGCATATCATTCAATGCGGTCCTCCAACTTCGCCTGGAATACAAAAGTAAGTAAATGTAGATTAAATAATGAATATAAGTGTCCATTTGGGTTGAGGTTACAGTATTATTATTTTTTTTACAGACATCCTTAAGATTGAGCATTTATGGGAGTTCACATCCCTTACTAAACTGCAACTGAATAACAACCTCATACAGAAGATTGAGGGACTAGCCAATCTTACAAATATAAAATGGCTTGGTAAGATATAAACATCTAAGTATTTGTAATTTAATTTATAGAATTCTAAACCAAAATAGATATAATCAACATGTTGAATAACTGTAGACATATACATGTTCCCAATGGCTCTGCCAGATCTGTCATTCAACAACATAGAGAAGATAGAAGGTCTGGAGACCTTAACGAAACTGGAAGATCTGACTTTTTACAACAACAAGATCTCCTGCATCGAGAACATGGACACACTCAACAACCTAACCTTTTTCGCCATTGGAAACAACTGCCTGGGCCAGTTAGACAACGTAAAGAACATAATCTGACATGTGATGGGTGCATGTTTATAGACCTTCTCGAGATTAAATAATCAAACATGACCTAGGTTGATTATGCATATATATATTTATTCCCTAGGTAATCTATCTGAGAAGGTTTAAGAACCTGCATACCCTCAACCTTGCTGGAAACCCTCTTGCTCAAGAAGCGAACTACAAACTCTTCATCGCTGCTTACCTTTCAGATTTAGCGTATCTGGATTACAGGTTACTAAATGGAGAAACTGTAAGTATAGTAAATGTTGTTGTGCATTGTCATACACTGTGGTGAGGTAAATATACAGAAATCCCCAAAACAGCAAATTGGCTGTTTGATTCAGGAGTTTACATATAATGGGCCCTATTCACTAGTGGCCTTATAAACTAACTGGGAATTAAATGTAGAAACACACAAAAAGGCTGTACACAGTTAAAATCATTCGAAATCAGTTCTGAATTGACTGCCCCTGTGTTGGATTTAGATTCCCCTATGTCTTTTCTCTTTACAGAAGAAGCAAGCTTTTGCAAAATACCAATATGCCATCGAAGAGATACGACACAACGAGTTGCAGACACTCAAGGCCACAGAAGCTGAACAGAAACGGCAAGAAGAATTACAACAACACAAGGTCACGTAATCTATATGCAAATAAGATCCATTGTCTAGCCCTACATTCTCCATTTAAACTTTAATGTTGGTCTGTCTTGCCCTGGGTTTTCAGGAGGCCTTTGTGGAGGACCTTAATGGATCCCAACTGTTTGACAGCATGTTCGCCCAAGACCCAGAAGCACAGAAACTTAACCAGCTGCCTGGAGTGGCAGACCTAGTACAGACATATCTTTTATTCATTAACTTGATTGAAATGTATGCCACTTAAAATGTGTTGGTGATTATGTCGGATAATATAAATATGTATTTATGTTTTAATTGTTTTTCACTTAACATTTAAATTGGTTTAATACTCATTTATGGAATCAAATTATAGCAGTGTATTTCTTATTCAATTATTTCTACTTGTTTCATCTAATTTGTTTAGATTTGAAATATTGAACGTATTTGACCCGCCTGACGTCCAGCTGGCTGTAGCTTAGTTTTCTCCTTGACTTACATTCTCCTTACGTTCAAGCCCCAGCTGGTGGGTCTGTGCATACAAATGTTCGAAAGCGGCTTCGCTGAGCAGAAGCTGAGAGAGGCTGAGGTCAAGGCTTTCCTGGAAGTTCTTCAAGAGGCTGTGAGGGAAAAGCAGCAGAGAGCAGCACAACTGGTCTCAGATTTTGAGAAGCACCGGAAAAAGGTCGGCTATCCATCCAGTTGCACTTGAAGATTCATTATAGTCTTTTACATTTGTTTAAATCACACATTAAGGGCAGACCATGTGTAAAGGTCACATGGTCTGAAAATTGATAGATTATCTCTTGCTTTAAATAGTTATACCCAGGTTGATCACTTTTCTTTCTAAATCTGATCTAGATCATAAGTCCCAGTAGGTCACCATCTCTTTAAAAAAAATGTTATAAGTTGTACATTGTAAAGGTTTATACCTTTTATACCAACCCACCTCTATCTAGAGGATATTAGATTTGAAGCAGGTTGAGGATGCGGCCAAGGAGGAAGCCCAAGTGAACCAGTACATGACGGAGATCAAGACACTCTGTGACAGCTGTCTGCTCCTGGAGCTGCAGCTAGTGGACCAGCTGGAGGTTGGTTGGTTTTTGTACGGGAAGGAAAGTGGAGCTCCAATAGTTCAGAAAGTAGCACTGAGTGGATAAAAGGCAATACAAATATATAAATCAACATTTTATGTTTTTTTTTATGTGAGGTACGGAGGTATATAGTGAGATGTTTGGGAAAGCTACGGGGAATGGCTTGAATATGAGCTGTATCTAATAATTTGTCAACATAATATTATTATTATTATCTTATTTTTGATCAAAGTAGGCTGTACTACCTAAGGCCAATGACAAAACAGGCTTATCAAAGATTATGATATTTTACATTTAATATTATTTGTCATTTGCCATTTCTGTTGCAGGAGATTATTAAAGACTTCGAGAGAAACATCACAGACATGGTTGGCAGCTTCATTGAAACAGTTCAAGGCATATATCCTTTTCATACTATAGGCCACAGTAATCCTCATTATGCACCAGCACCACTGGTGAACCGAGCCGATCTCCTGAGTTAGAGCTCAAAGTCAGATTGGCTGGTTTCTTTGATCAAGAAACACATTCGCCCAGTGTCGGGATCTGGAGAACCACCTTCACGAGAAAATCAAAGACATCGCCATGGCAACCTTGGAGAAGGTCGCCAAGAACGAGGTGGAGGAGGACCTGCCTGACGATGTTAGAGCGGTCAGTGTTTTACATTGTGCTAATGGTCAGTTCCTGACAATGTAGAAATCAGACAACAAATTCATTTATTTATCTAAAGATTCACATCCTAAGTCTGAATTAAATCTTGGTGAACCAGCCTTTCACTTTCTTTTGCTTCATATTTGTTTTGACCATTCATTTTGCTGAAGCCGGGATCTGTAAGTGCATAATTGGCAAAACTAGAAAGACATTAAAAAAACAGTAGTAGGCCTAATCTGTAAAGAAGCGTCCCTAAACACTGTGGACTATGGCAACTCAAGAAAAGCACGTATCATATCACCTTTTGAAACTTTCATCCACTCACGCAAATGTTTGGAATGGTCAGTAGTTTACCACAGAGTTTTGATGTTGTCGTCGCAGCATATGTGACCAGTGACCACAACACTGTAAATAGTGTTTTGTATCATAAAACCAGTAGTAGGCCTACTACTTCCTCCCAGTAAGACACCACCTATTTATGTCCCCTGCAGTTATTTGTAGACAAAGAAACCGTCATGAATGCAGTAGGCGCGTCTCATGACTCCCACATGTTGAGGATTGACAATCGAGAGGACAAGCTGGTGACACGCATCAACGCCTGGATGATGAACCTTATTAAAAAGGTACTATTAGATCATACTTTTTTTAAATAATTGAAAGGTTCCATTCAATAGGAATGAATGATAATTTGTTTCTGTTTGTACGTGACTGAAGATCCAGGATGAAGAAGTATGGAGGAATCGCAAGTGTGTTTCAGAGATCCAGTATTTCATACAACATCTGAGAAATCAGCTGGAGGAGGTGCTGCACCATGAGTAGCAAGGCAATCAGGATCTAAGTGCTCTAACACTGTGTTTGACCACTCTTTAGTTAGTAAATATTGCATTGCTAGTATATATTTCAATAAATGATGTCTTCTGCATTTTGCATATTTCTTAATACAATATAATAGTAATACATTTGAAAATAAAGCTTTGGTTTAGTTAACGTTTTTATATTTAAAAAAAAAAGGATCACTATAACGAAAGCACTGATGTGACACACGGGAAACTATCCAATGAGGATCTTGCTCGTACATGGGATAGGGCTAACCAGCCAATGAAAATGAGTGAAGCTATATTCTGAAATGCGACGTCTCATTTTTAGCACCCAGCCCCATGGAAAGCTAAATCGAGTTCAAACCAGGTTTCGGACTTGGACATTTCTTATCTTATTAACCCCACTGGCTGTCAGTCATTGGCATTTCCAGTGTAGGGTTGATCTCTCGGTAGGTTCATGACTGTTGCAGTGGGTGACACTCATACATTAGCGTTCACAATGCCTGTCCGAGCTGAATGCTGCAATAGAACAGCTTCGGCCTGTTCAACACCGGACTATCTTACACCCCCTGCCCCGATAAACACTTCCCAACCAGGCATTGGCACTACACTGCTTTACAGCGGCTCACAGTTTCGGGGATATCAGAAGAGCAAAGGAAACTCGTACGACGTGGAGGTCATTTTGCAGGTAACCTCCATTCCTTTAAGTTGTTTCATAAGTCCGTTTTAATGTGTTGCCTTGGAGTGTTACACATATTTGAGCTATTTTTCGAGATCTGTTTACTAGCTAGCCAACGTTAGCTTATTTGGCTATTTGTGACTCATTCAACGTTGACACTATGACCATATTTAGTGACAAGCCACGTTAATACCAACCAATTGTTTGGAAATATTTTGATTGGAGCAATGCCATCATACACAATTGTAATTATAAGTTCGATTTGTTTATGATACAAAAAACGAAAATTGGCATATCAAATTTTACTGTCTAATAAAAAATCCTGGCATGGTTAATGATATAGCAGCTTTATACTGCTTCACCACCACCATACTAGAATCTAACACTTGTATGTTTACAAGATTTACCGTCTTGTATGGAACAAATTGTGTTTTAATCTATGGGCCCAACCATTTGCCCTCTTATTTTGGACAGCATGTGACCGTAGAAGACTCCTACTTGTGTGGTTACCTGAAGATCAAAGGCCTGACTGAGGTACGCAGCTGAAACTGGTCCAGAATTTGAGGTTTTTAGATCTGAATGTGCAAGTGGGATACAATGCCGTTTTAAGCGTTGAACGTGTAGTTCAGGTCAGCCTTGGAACCGGTTTAATATGTAACATCTTCAGCACCTGGTGGGGCTTGTAGTGCGTTGCTGTAATTATGAGTGACAGCCTATGGTTTTTAGTATGTATCTGTATGCTCTCACATAAATCTTGCACTTTTTGGGTTGTATAGGCATGGTTGAATGCACTAATTTTAATCGCTTTCCAAATCGTCTGCTAAATTAATGTCCATATATATTTTGCTTTTTTTAAATGCATATTAACGTTAATATAATATTAACCTTAATCTTGTTTCTATATTTAAACTCACTCAGTCTCAGCTTTCATGCCAATCTAGTTACGATGCAAATCTAGCTACTAATAATCAATCTCAACTCTTGATCTTCCCGTTCCAGGAGTATCCAACCCTGACAACGTTCTTTGCTGGTGAAATCATCAGCAGAAAGAGGCCTTTTTTAACAAGGAAGTGGGACGCAGATGAGGATGTGGACCGAAAGCACTGGGTATGGACTCCTGGATTGGAGTTGTGATTTTTTTCTGGACCTGCGCATCTGCAAGTCTCCAATTCTTACTGGTTTTATTGTGGTCTCTTCTTTTTGTTACCAGGGAAAGTTTCAGTCCTTTTACAAATATGCCAAATGTTTTAACTCGGATGACTTTGACTACGAGGCACTGAGCAACAGCGACTACGTCTTCATGAGGTGGAAGGTTGGTTAGCATAAACGACAAAAGTGAAACATGGACGTTTCTCACTTCTACTGTGTTATTCATCAGCTCTAACCTATGCTCTTGACAACCAGGAGCAGTTTCTGGTACCGGACCACACCATCAAAGACATCAGCGGTGCGTCCTTTGCTGGCTTCTACTACATCTGCTTCCAGAAGTCCACCGCCACCATCGAGGGCTACTACTACCACAGAAGCTCTGAATGGTAATTCCCTTGTGTATCGGACAAAACAACCAGCCTCTAAAGGCTTCCCAGGCCAAAACCAAGGCAGGCAGGAAGGAAAATGGAAGGATTCTAAATGGCACTCACTGAAAGAGACTGGAAGTGCGATTCTGGGGGGGTCTTGGCATGCAACTAAGATTCTCCCACAAGTACTTGAAAAAGATCTGGCTGAATTGTTATAGGGTGTATGTGAATCTTTTTATCAGAACTTTGTATCGTATTTCCATATCCCAATATGTCAATTCTTGTATTTTTTTCTTTATTTATTTTACAGGTACCAGTCTCTAAACCTCAACCACGTCTGGGAACACAGTGTGCCCATTTATGAGTTCCGGTGACAGCGGAACGCCGTGTGCGTAACTAACTCAGAGAGCAAACATTGGTATCGGCCTACCGTGGACTTAAGGGATGTGGATGGTGCTAGTGGTAACCTCCATTGGGCAAGCACCCCGGGGCCAAGAGTGAAGGTTGAACTGGTTTCCCTCTTAAAGAATGGGATACATGCAGGGACAAAGAAGGTGGCCATGATACTGTTGGGCTGGAGGAGGCGGGAAAACAAAAAGAGATTAATCATTGTAACAAATTGAACAGATCTTTCATCTGAGGGCATTTTGCCTTTTTTAATTTGTTCCTTTTTTAAACTTATTCAAGAAGTTGTTGTTTTTTTACTTTAAATGTCTTTTCTGTCTCTTGTCTCTTGCTGAACCCCTTGTAACCCCTTCACAGTCTTTAATCCTCATGGAGATGCCAAACCTTTTGAACAGTCTGCCTTTTAATGTGACCATGCTGCTTGGATGGATCATATATCGAGGCCAATGTTGTTATATTTTAAAACTTTCATTTCATGGAAGGAAATATATAATATGCTGGCAAAAAGAAAATTTAATCAGAACATATGATTGCTAGCCAACCTACCTGTAGTGCTAGACTACAACTCAAGGATGACTTGATGTCATGCTATCTGTTTGAAAACTCCTGATCCAAATGTGAGATGGGGGGCTAATTCGCTGTGATTTTTATCATGTCCTTAGACAGTCAATTGGTTAACAAAACACTAACAGGACTGGACATCTCTAGTTGTTTGATTTGTAACCAAGCATTTCTATGCTGCTGCTGCTATTGTTGCTGTTGCTTTTGTAAGCACCTATTACCTGCCTTCGTATCAGAAAGATACTGCTGGCCAGACACTCTTCACAACTCTCTATGCAAGCAGAGTGGGACCCTAAGGGTCATGTTCACCTAGCGGGCAATTTGTTTCCATCTTGGTTCTGAACACTAGTTGGATGGGGGGAAACAGAATGTGGAGCTCTGCATTCAGTTCTCCCTCACCCAGCTAGTATTCAGAACCAAGATGGCCGCTGGGTAAAACAAGGCCTGTAGGGCAGGCCAATGAATGGAAGTTAGGCTTAATTTTATATTCAGGGGACATTTTAAAAGGACAAATTACATTGCAAATTATCTCGCACCGGGTAGTCAATTAGAAGATTGAGGAAACGTGTTTATATAAGATCAATAATTTGAATTGGTTTGTGTGTGACATAAAGATATAGTATATAATTTAAAAAATCTGAAGTTTATTCCTTTTCATTTTAAGACATCATGTCATAGCTTGACATGACTAGAGATTTGTTTACAAAAGTATTGGACTTAGACGACGTGGGAAACCTCAGCTCACACTTGAAATACAAAGTGTTTGTGTGTGTGTGTGTGTGCGTGTGTGTGTGTGTGTGTGTGTGTGGATGGATGGACACCTCGGGATTGGGGGAGGTTTATTTTGTATTTGTAATGGGGCAGGCTCCAACCTTTCTGTGACAAATGCTGAGCTAATGTGACGGATACAGATAAATTCTGACAATTAACTGCCTAATAACAATACATAACTAACAGCACAACAGATGAGAGTTTGCATCAGAGCCACAGTTATCACCTCCTATTCTCTTGTGTAACTGCATTTCTGTCCACCCAGATTCAGAGGTCACTTGGATGTGTAAAATTGCAGGAAAATGAATGGGTGTGGAAAGTCACCTATGACACTTGGAAAAAAAGTAAAACCTGATGCCTTGTTTGTGTAAAAGTATTGTGTTAAGCACCGTCTAATAACCTTTTTGAAATACCGTTTATCTTTCCTTCTAAGAGGCTAATATTATTTGCAGGTGTTAATAGTTTGTGTTACTTTTTATTTGACTTTTGAGGGGAACATGCAGGAATGATGCAATATTGTCCTTTCGGATTACTTTCAAAAGTGTATTCAAAAGTACAGTTGCCTACCTCGCTGGCCAATCTTTGTAGCTTATACCAGTATGAACCACAGCTAGCTGGATTTGTCAACAGCTTGGTCAGTAGGCTTGATGGTATAGGATTAAAGAAAATGCAATGCACAGAGAATGACAAATGAGTAAAGGACTGATTTAAAGTTGATATTTGATATATACATGACATTTAACATATGCGATGTGTAAAAGATGTCTTCTAAGATTATTTGTTGTTGATGGATGATTAAACAAATATTGAAACGTTTTTCATATATTATGTCTGTCGATTTCATTTGTTATTTGGAAGCACAGGCGCGAATCACAATCTATATTCTTTCCATGGTGCACTAACGTGCATCCAATGTGCAAGCCTGTGTTGCACCGAATTCTGCAACCCACCGGATGTGGATGGTGCTAGTGGTAACCTCAATTGGGCAAGCACCCCGGGGCCAAGAGTGAAGGTTGAACTGGTTTCCCTCTTAAAGAATGGGATACATGCAGGGACAAAGAAGGTGAGCATGGTACTGTTGTGCTGGAGGAGGCAGGGAAACAAAAATAGATAATAATAATAATAATAATACATTTAATTTAGAGGCGCCTTTCAAGACACCCAAGGTCACCTTACAGAGCATATAGTCATCATACATTTTTAAAAACAAAAAAAAACAAGACATTGTGTAAAAAGAAATAAACATAAGCAATAAGAAATAAATAAAATAGATGAATCATGGTTACAATAGAACAGTTGACAGATCTTTCATCTGAGAATATTTTGCCTTTCTTAATTTGTTCCTTTTTAATATATACATTTAAGGTTATTTGAGGTTACTTTGAAATGTGTATTCTTGTCTCTTGTTGATCCCCTTCTACACCGTCTGAGACCACGATACTTCATGGATCATATATTAAGGCAATGTTGTTATATTTAAAATCTTCTGGAAGATTCTGGCAAAATAAAATATAATCAGAACCTGTGAGTCGATTTATTGTGTTACTTCAAAGCACTGCCGAGAATCACCATCTATATTCTTTCCATAGTGCTCTTTATTACGTGCATCTAATGTGTAACCGAAACATCGAACCTCACCACTAGATGGCAGTATACACGCACCCATAGTTGACCAACGCATCTTGGATGCCGAGTTGGAGCTCGAATGGTTAATCGAAGAGAGCTACACGCTTCTTCCTCTTCATTTCCATCAGCCATACCCTGTGGAAGGTTTTCAGAAGAGTAAAAAAATAATGCAATGTCATTCTTTTGCCCCCCAATAGAGTCCTAAAAACGAAAACCATCATCATCTATCATCATCATATTGTGTTTTGTGAATGACAAGAAGTGTTGTAAGCCTACACGTCTAACTGATTGTACATCGATATAGGATGTTATATAGGATGCTATACTTTTTCAGTCTCACCGATACATGGTAGCTCTCCAAACCTTAAGTGAACATGTCAGTCGTGTGTCGTCTTTACCCTTGAAAGACATTGGTAACACAACCTAGTAGGACTAGGCCTAATAAACTGTTGAATCAGCACCCGGAGTTTGAGATGCATTTGCCTACAAATTAAACATTTTCCGGAAAAATAGAAACCAAATCGGGAAACGTGTTGGGCTAATTCTTGGGTATTTCACTACATTTCAAGATAATTTCGATATGTGTCTCTAAGATTCAACTTTTGTTTTGGGTAAAGTGAGGCGTGTGAGTTTAGTTGTAGGCCTAGTCTCTTTAATCACCTTGTACAAACGAA
>OOFH01093106.1:0-11477 GCA_900323355.1 Merlangius merlangus
GTGCGTGTGAGAGAGGCTGTATAGAAAAACTATGACAACCAATAAATGAATTGCATGCTTCAGTGAATTGTAATTATTAATCGTTTTTGCAAATGCTTGTGTTGGTTTGGCTTGAAAGGGAAACATGAATGCCTGCAACACATTGGCTTTAGTGAGCATGTTTTCACACATGTCTGAGGGAATGAAGACATTTCATATCACGTGTAAAGCACATGTCTGTTGAGCCAGAACACAATTGTCAAAACAACATGCTATTTTCCTTGTATTGACAGCCTCAAAATTGCTCTCATCCATGTGGTGGGAACTAAAATCTATATTATTTTATTGAATATGATCCATTACTCAAATGTAATTTATCAAATATCAACATCACAAAAAAGACTCCATTCCTTATGATATGAACATGTTCAGTTGTATAACATAAACATTGTATAACATTCACATGTCACACGTGACAAAGTGGGAAAGGGTACTTCTTACTAGGCGTTGGCAACAAAACGTTCGCTATTTGACCGCATTAAACAAACCGTCATTGTGGTGTACAGTTGATCAGACGACTTCTTCCTCTCAGTGCTGCCTGGAGCTTTGCTCTTATCACATCCCATAGCATTCACTAAACTCACTGGGGTGAGAGAGAGAGAGAGAGAGAGAGAGAGAGAGAGAGAGAGAGAGAGAGAGAGAGAGAGAGAGAGATGCTTTCAAGAGGACCCTCTCTTGAAAGCATTTTATGGAGGGATTCATATGTAAGGACGGCAAACAGATGTTTAAACCCAGCTCTGTTTCGGCTTCGGATTCTTCTTTGAAGGCGTGTTGCGTGGATCAGGGGAATGGCACCCAAGCTATAGAAAAAGAATGTGTTATTGTGAACATGGAACGGCCTTGATTAATTCAGGGTTGTTGCAGCCTCTCGCCACATTGAACATACGTTTCACGATGCAACATGACCAACCGGAGTGCTCTGTTCTCCTGTTACTGCCACAATTCATCACTAGCCATGAATTGACCCTCTCTGCCATCTCTATTTATTATGCAGGATGCAGTGTGATGATGTGTGTGTGCTTTTGTGTGTGTGAGTGTGTGAGAGTGAGCTGGGGTCCAATGCCAGCAAGGCCCATACGATGAAGCCACTGTAACTGATGTGCTACTTAGCAAAGGTTTTATTTGTTATTTTTCGAACCTTTAGGGGGGTCAGGGGGTCAAACCGATTTCCAAAAGTTGCGCTGTAGGCAGCCGACCAGCAATGTCAACATCATGGCCGCCGTATCAGCTGAACACACACAGACACACAGCCACCCTGACAAAGACAACACGCCGTCAAACGGGAGATTGAGAGGGCTATTGCCCCGGTAACAGGATCCCCAAGTGGCATCCGATGATGTCATCAAAGAGACAGACAGACAGCTGGGCAGACATTCAGACAAACAAGCACACGCTTGTGTAGGAGTCGCAGGCGGGCTGGGGGGGTTTCTAAAATAAAAGGAAAGAAAAAAACAGCAAGGAGTGACGACGTTACTCCCAGTTCATGCTATGGGCTGTCTGGTAAAAAGATAACCGCGGTAGCATGACCTCATTTCCATGACATATTCATAGTTCTGCTAGAGTCTTCAGTGTTTTACACACTCTCTCCCTCTCTCCCTCTCTCCCTCTGAGGTCACTCATGTGTAGCCAAGGACTTTGTGTGGGGGGTTCTGTTTTAGGACCCCCCCCCCCCTCCTGCCTAGGTGATGAGACTGGGATCAGGGGGGTTCTCAGGGGCCAGCAGGGGACGCTGTCACACCATTTCCCGTACTGAGGGTCTGACAGGCTGTTTTCACAGGAAGGACTCACCGCCCTCACCTCTGATGATGCATACCTTGACATGCTCCATGCCATTTCTCAATTCTCTATCCACAACCGTCTTTACAGACACACAGCTTACGTATATCCTTTAACACCGAACTCTTCTTCCCTTGAGGGACAAAATACTATAACTGCCAAACTAAAGATACTGACCAATGGTAGCCAAATTAGCGAGAATGTTAGCCCTCCCACCTGTTGTTCGGTTCTCAACTAACTACTCATGGGTAGGTGCATAGGCTTTTCATGGTATAACTGTATACATTTTCAGATTTCAGTCATTTACCATGAAATACAATTTAAAGAATAGCGCATTAGACACATCTGTTTGCCTCAAGGAAAACGCCTTTTCACCATTTTGGTGGATGTGTGGCATTGATAAAATGCTTTTTAAGTATTGCGCCATGCCTTCCTTTCAACTTAAACAATCTTTTGTTGTTTTGGGTAAGAGTCTGAAGTCTGATGTTCTGGAAGTCCACAGTTAATTGTGGACTTCCCATTACTTTTTAACCATATGCAAACAATTTCCCTCTTACAACCCCTTTTCAATGAAAGCCTGTGTTCTGTTCCTTTTTCTGCTAGCTTGTTTAGTAACTCTGTAATAGGATCAACATTATTCCTTTTCAGAATACTTTGATTTAAATCATGCTATTTTTTAGGTTAGGTTAATTTTTTTAAGTTAAGCAGCCCAAATAACTTTACATCAATTACACATCCTATCCAACTCTTTATTAAAAAGTAAAGCCCGGGACAAACATGAAGGATATATTTGTTCTGATACATACATGTGCTTACAGTTGTTCTTGATTGTATACACACAAAAAATGGAACTATGCACACAATTCTGAAAACTTGAAGCTCATGTATCAACTACAAGGCTCCAGACTGCTAAACTCTAAGCACAAATCTCATCATTTAGCACTCTTGGTTCACCTGGATCACACTGGCCTTCAAAACGCAACAACTAATTACCAATAAGTCTACTCACTTCTCACCTGTTCAAACTCAACTGGCAAAACACTTCAATCACGTGTCAGAGCATAAAGAGGACTCTGTGAGCTCTACTGTGTTGTAGATATGGTCCTTTGGCCTGATCAGGATTGGGGGTGGGATACATACTGACTTACATGTAGATTTGTTTCACCTCATTTATATTCTTATTTTTATTTTCTGTTGGCCTACGAAAAGCTTTTTATGCAGTCAGTTCAGCTGAACATTTACATTAAAAAAAAGGCTTTTTTACCTTTTTTTACTTGTACTTGATTTCATCATTACATCCCCCGTAAGACCAATTCTTACTGTAGTGTTTTTCATTTTACTTATCAGTGCAATTACTGTACTGCAATCTACCAAAATAGGTAGCATTGGTGTCTTATCAGAACAATGTTGCAGCATCAACTATAGGTGTACAGTATGACTCTGGGAAGCTGGGACTGTGAGTTTATCCCATTGGAGCTCATTAAATAGACAAATATGCATTGTATCCTATTCTGATACGATTGTGTCAATGCAATATTTATATAATATATATTCACAGTATTGGATTACAATATGTGAACAGTATTTATAATATAGTACCACCTAAATGCAACTTTAAAAAATAAAACTATTTCTAAACAATTTTATACATTGGAATTTGTAACATGGCCTCATAAAGCCAAAACATATGTTAATGGTATTTTGAATTGATCACACCAGTGTTTAATTGATGATAAGATATATTCATTTGATAGCTGTGTTTACTGTTTGGTGGAAAAAAATCTGTTTTGAGCAGAATTTGTGTCGTTTTGACAAAATGATTGACTCTTCTCAGGTTTGTGTTTAGAGTTTCGAGAAATTGAGCTATAGTTTCAGAAAACGTGTTTAAACGATTGAGAAAAACTGTCATTACAAATAGAGGTTGAGTGTGCGCAATGCGGGCGCGAAAACTCTAGTAGCTATAAAGATAGACGGATGGATAGGTCAATTAAATATAATTAATTTTAAGATTAACTCTTACAGTAAATATAATGAGTTGAAACTGTGTGTGTGTTTGTGTGTGTCGCTGTGGGCTTGCCTGTGTATCAGAATAAAACAGCAGTCACAACAGTGCAATTTGGATAGATGAATAGATAAACAGATACAGATAACATACAAATTAATGATACTCTGGCTGCGTCCTTGGGTCTCAGGACGTGAAGGCGTGAAGCACCATGTGTGCGTCCAGCCTTTCAGAACATGGAACGGCCTCATTGCCTTTGGTTGCTGCACGACGTCTCTGGGTACAATCTAAACAACAATAGACAAGCGATCATAGTTACGGTTATTATTCCTCCACAGTCACCTTCCCCCAAGGCCTTATGAACACATCAGATGGGACATTGCACGTGTCAGTGTTTTACCTAGAGCACAAATGAACACACATGCCTGCCTTGACATCCCAGCAAGAATTCATGCTGCTATGCCAATTGGATACACATTGCAGCAGTTGCAACAATACGATTCAATCTCTTACAAAACACCATAAACCTTCACCTGTGGCTAACCAACAATTTATATCCCTTTGTCCACTGTAACAGTCTGGCGTCCGGTAAACATAAGATGACGTGTGAACAAATTAAACATATCATACCAGAGATTAAATTATATCTTTGCATATATTATTTTTTCATTTATTTTTTGCATTCTATATTTATGTATAAATATATAAATAGATAATTTATAGATTTATAATCTGATTAAATATTTCAGGATTTATTTTCTATTTGTCAAAAACAGACAAAAATGCATCGTTGGAACAGTCCAAGGGAACAAAATCCTCCACTTAATAGCATGTGTATGTTTGTGTGTGCGTATAGCTGAACCTTGCCCAGATGCAGAGGTCAGCTCTTCAATGGACTGTCACCCGACAAACATAAACCCTATTTCCTCTACAGATTGGACCTTGTGTTTGCACATGAAGCTGGCACACGCCCTGTCCGGTGAGGAACACATTTTTAGATAACACAATTCCCAGGCTGCAAGAAAAATGGAAGCTCTAGTTGTTGTCTTTGTGGAGCGATTCACGTGTTCTCCCTTGCGGTATTAATGTGCTCATCTATATTAAATGCATTTGTGTGGCTGTTAGGGAGTCAGGTGTTTATCATTCGTGACAAAGTAATGTGTTCATCCATCCACTAGAGATTCATGTGTTGGTCCATGTTTTACACAACAGTTCTAGATACATGTAAATGATTGGCTTTCCTAATGACTGATCTTGACCGAAGGAAATGTTAAATGAGCTGAAGGTGAAGTTATTTTTTGATTGACTAGCTTGCAAAATAGTTCTGTTTGTCTAGCCTGCAGACTGAAACATTAATGATGTTTGTACAATTGTCCCAATTGCAGGTGAAGCCACGGCCACATCCTCGCCCAGTGTCCAGCTGCAGGAAGCACGAACACGCTTTCCGCATTAAGAGACGTTCTTGCCTTTCCACACCCCACAGCCTTCGGTCCATTCTTCAGTTATAGTTCGTTTTTTAATCCTGTTGGTTCTGTAGGCTTTATTTTGGCCTGGTGTCTTTTAGGCAATAAAGGTCTCTCAAAAACGTTTGTTTTTTTGACTTTGTGCCTGGGTACAGGTTAACCAAACATTACAGAAGAATCAGCCAGAAACTGACCCAACAGAAAGAGAAACTATCCGCTCTGCATTCACCAAGAACAACTCTGTGGGAAAGAGGAAGGAATGGCTGCTCAAACCCCTGCAGTTCAACAACTGGTAGCTGATCGTCAGGCCTCCTCCAGAGTAGAGACACGTCCTATCCAGCTCCATCAAGCAGTTACAAGCGGAGCGGCAGGGCCATTCATAATTGGGGATCAGGTAGCAGCACTGACCTCGATGGTTCAACAACTCGTGCCTGGAGCCTCCTCATTCGCCGGTGCAAGCCCATTTCCTCAACATCGGGCTGTTCCTGCCCCGTTGCTCCTAGGAGCTGAGCCCAGCATCCCCGATCCGGAGGAATACAAGGGAAATCCAGATACGCCTCTGAGGGAGCCAAGATAGCCTTCGTTGTCTCCCTCCTGGTTGGACAACCTCTGGCTTTATCTATAGCACACCATGAACAGCCATCCCCTGTCTGTCAATCCTTTGCCACTTTTGCAAAAGAGCTCCTCCTTGTTTTTGAAAGTCCTGTTACAGGACATCAGGCGGCTAAATTACTCTACTCACTCCATCTGGGACATAGAATTGTGGGCGGAGTAAAGGGTACGTTTTCGCACCTTGGCAGCGGAAAGTGTCTAGAACTCGGCTGCATTGTTGACATGTTTCCAGGAGGGCCTTTCAGAGGACATCAAATAGGACACAAAGAGGAACCGTCCTCATGGGAGGAGCAAGATGACTTGGAGGGACTAATAGAGTTAGCCATCTGAGTCTGTGAGCATCAGAGAGAGTGGTAGGTCTTCCCTGCTTCGGCCTCATGCCCAGTTCTCCAGGGAATTTGGAGGAGCCCATGAGGATAGGTGGCCAGCGTCTGAACCAGCAGGAATGTTGTTGTGTTTGTGAGCGATGCTGCTTGTACAGAGGGGTTCTGGAGTACCTCCTGGCTACCTGTCTGTACCGGCCAGAAAAAGGGGAGAACTGCAGCAAGGAGGGAACTTCTGACGAGTCAGATCTCGTCAAATAAGTTCCCTGTGTTGCTGTCTACCTCCCTTTCCCGGGGAGATTCAACCCACCATCTTTCCATCTGTCTTCCCCCCATCAACTTCCTGGACATCTCCCAGACCCGTGAGTGGGGACTGGGGAGTTCATTTAAGTCAGCTGGAGACAGTAACTGCCCTGGACGGCAGACCCTGAGGCGCTGGCGAGGTCCGCCATTAATTTTAGCTCTGGAAGGGAACCACTAAGACAGACTAGTTTCTCCTCATACACTCACCTGAATATCCGGTGGTTTTGGGGTTTCCCTAGCACAGCGCAATCCCTGTGTTAGTTGAACGGTGGAAAAATGGGAGGAATGAGGTCCATCATGCTTTTTGACTTATCCTAAGTCTTTCCAGGACAGGGCATCGGTACTCCACTTTGAGTGGAGAATCTGGATTTCTCTACGGCTCCGTCAGACTACACTGACCTCCATGAGGTCTTCAGCAAGAGAAGGGCCACAACTTTGCCACTACTTTGCCCACTTTGCCCATAAAACGATTGCGATTAACCTCATGTTTGGTTCCTGTACTTCTCGGGGTCGTCTCCACTCCCTCTCAGGATGGAGAGCCGCAAGTTTGGGTCCTTTTGAGGTGCTTCAGCAATCCGTTTTGTACAAGCTAAGTCTACCATATTCCATACGCATTCATCCCATGTTACATGTATCTCAGCTGGGACCAGTCCACTGTCTCCCAACGTCCAGGTTCTACCACCACCATGACTGCTGGATGGGCAACTGCTCTACATGGTCCGCCGGAGTCCACAGCACATCCTGGATTTTAAAGGACTTCAAGTGTCTCCATCCAGGCCGGGTTCCAGGAGCATCAGGAGCCACTTATAGAGAGAGGGGTACTGTCACAATTGCAGGTATAGCCGCCATCACAGCCACTCCCATTGTCTGTTCCCAGCGGCAAGAAGTGCTGGGTTCTGCTGCCGGCACAAAGATACGTTCTCGCCTTGGTCTCCTCAATCAGCACCTTTTCCACACCCCATATTAGGGAGCGCAGGCCCATCTTAATAACCTGACCTTTTCTCACCAGTTGCTGATTCTTCCTATGAACAAATCTGCTACCGCTGTCTGTCGAATCGTCCTGGAAGAACGTCCTCCCGTCGATTTTTGTTAAGCCTTAGCCTTAGGGAGATTCTTAGTTATCTTTCAGCTGTAGTTCATTTTGAATCTTGTTTGTTCTATAGGGTTTATTTTTGCCTGGTGTCTATTAGGCAATAAAGATCCCTAAATGACTTTTGGACTCTGCCCCATGGCTTCTGGCTAACCAAACATTGCAACAATGTGTAAACATTAATCTATAGACTCCACTTTCTTCCTGCTTGGGTATGACAAATGTTAGTCAAATTTAAATATAAGTATATTTGCAATTCATGTGCAATCTAATCACTAAACTCTAAAACTCTAATCACTAAACCACTGACTCACCATAGGTAGGCCGACACAGGAAGGGACAGACACAGGGACAGACATATAGACAGAAACAGGGATAGAAAATAGATAAGACCGACAGGGACAGACAATCAGACATAGGGACAGACAGACGGATATGTAGATTCATTTTATGATTTATTGATTTCTTGATTAATAGATAGAACATTGTTTTTATAATCATTACATTACATGTTATCAGTAAATTGTAAGCTCCACTTACCTTCATCTGAATGTCATCAGTCTTCCACTGTGGACGTAGTGTTTTAAGAAGTTCAAGGATTCCAAGCCTTGGTTTCTCCTCATCCACATGGATGTCCAGGTGCAGAAGAATGCCCCCAGCTGCAGCAGAGCCTCTATCCATGGTAGGAACAGCACTGGTGTCTCGGAGGCTAAGTATAGAAATACACACAGGATTTTAGAACGTCAAAGATCTGTGAAATGCAAAGTCCTTAGTTATGTATAATGTTATATATAATGCCTTAAATATTGTCATTCATAGTGGCCGACACCTTAAAGTGACCATCTAAACTTTGCACTTAAGCCTAACCTAAATTGATCAAAACAGGAACCATCCACGAGAATGTACCATTTGTTCAAATGTTCCAGACTTTCTTCATTTTAGTAACAATGGGTGTATTCCAGCAAGAGTTATCAACAGTAAACTATAATCGTACAATCAGTGCAACTACATCAAGCATGCTAGCAGTTCTGACTCACCTATTCAGAAGCTGATCAAGAGCGTCAGCGCAGGGATGGCCTTATGAGGGGCAGTGTTCCCCTGTGGATACCCCTCCCGTCCTAGCCCGTACCCGGCTAGTGATTTTTTTGTGGGGGAAAAGGTGGATTACACATTAACCAGCCAGGATCTCTGGGGCAAAGGCACTCAGATGGTCAGTCATTGGCAGTGTCTATTCAAACCAGCGGCCTTTCAGAGCAATGAATAAGCTAGGTGCACATGCAAGTTTACCTCCTTAAAAGTGTAGCTCCCTGTGTGCCAGGGCCCAGAACCCCTCACTGGATCTATACACGTTTGGCTTCTAGTAGTACATTTTAGTAGCTTCTAATAGCACTTTATAAAATATTGGCTACTTATAGTACTTTAGAAAATATTGGTACAATCTAAAATATATATGACCAGTAGTAGGCTTACGTTATACAATATACCACTGCCAGTGGTGGTACTTTATAAACTATTTGCTAACAGTGAAATTGTGGCTACAAGTTGTACTTTATATCCTTGTGTTGTTTTCACGGATAGGTCCTACTTTGTAGCTAATGTGACCAGTAGTTGGCCTACTTGATATGGTTGGCTAGTAGTTCTTTTTCTGGCCAATGGTAATTCTGCTGGCTGTTCTTCAGTTGTTACTGTTTTCTCAAACAAGTCAGTCAATAGAAAGGGACAACAGGGAATAACAAGAGTTGCTTTGTAAACAGGACACATACAGAAGAGCAATGCAAGGTTGACACGCCGTTCTTTCCGGAATGTTTTTATTGACTGTCTTTGAGTGGCAATAGCCCAGACATCCATGTCCATAAATAAATGTTTTTTTTGGTGTCTGTGTTTTCGATGATGTCAAGAATGTGAATTCCTCAAACTATTTGTGTAATAAGCTCTTAGTTATTTCATTGTGGCAAACAAAAAGAGCAAGGATCCTAGGAATGTCAGGAGCCCAAATGCAGGAAGATGTGAAACACTTTACCCTCAATATCATCAAGAATGCATCGAAATATTTACCTTCTGCTGTGTGTTCAATACTCATGAGGCACCTGTCTGTAAACAGTTCTGCACGGAGAGAATGAATAGAATTGATTCTGACACCAGGTTCAAGGACGTCCTCGAGTGTGGGAAAAAAAAAAGAAAAGCAATTATGTACTAAGAACAAAGAGTCACTCGAAGGATTTGACAGAACTGGTTTATATTATTGAAGATTTACACCAACTGCTGCTGCTTATCACTGAATATGTTTTTTATTTTTAAATGTGAATTCCTCTGATGACACAGAAGTATTTGGTGCTGCTTGCTAAAAACGTCTTGATGTGAATGTTCATTGTTAATCAGCTCACTGTTAGTATATATGTTATATTTAAATGACTACATTATCCCTCTAAAATGAAAATTAATCTGTGTAACAATCAACAATAATAATTACTTCATATAGCACATTTAACAGCCAACACAACACAGAGCATTCTGTAAACACGCACGTTATTCGATGCTCTCCTGTCAATGTTAAATTTCCCATGTAGAGTTGCCATCGTGTCAATCAGCTATGCTATGCTAAATCTTTGAATTGGAAAGGATTTTTCTGGTTTCTGTGATAATTCAGAAGTTGTCAGTAAAATGATTCACTGGAACATGTGTTTAGCATTCAGGGAGAAAAATCTCAAACCCATTTCAGAAGTATGGACTGCTGGGTATCTGTCAGTGACAGGGTGGAGTCCATTGTCTAACCATTGGTTATCACGTCATCATCCAGAAGAGCCATTTAAATGTTATGCAATTAGCTTATTTAAACATGAACGTTCATGCTAGCTCAATGCCATGGAAAATTTCAGCATAATCATTCCATAAACACAAAATGAATCTCGTAAACATTCAGGCACCGTGTTTTCAGTCTATTAAATTATTTAGATGTTGGGCCAATGTTTACCATTTTACATCATTAGAGTAACCTCTTAGAAGCCACCACTATAGTGAACTTCTTGAAGTGAATATTTTGCAAGCTTTTAGAGACAAATGAAATCACTTGCCATCAAAGTGTGTCTTCCCATCAAAGATGTTGTGTATTAAAAGAGAGATGAGTGTCTTGATTAAAAATGCAGGGCTTGGCTCGGGCGAGGAGGGGATCGGAGCCAATGTTTGTGTAAGTGGGTGTGTGCCTCACATGCACAGTTGAACGAGAAGAATTGTGGGGAAAAGATGGAAAATGGACAGGGATATGAACACACAAACACACACACTCACTCACACTCTAACACAGACACCCACACACATCCACAAACACTCACCGCACACAAACACACCCTCAAACACTCACACCCCAATATTTAGCGTATGCCTCTAGTGGGTTGGGTACATTGGTGTTGGGATGGCTGAAATAATGTGGTGAAATGTGGGTCTTTGATCTCTAAAGATCAATCATTATGAGAGGATTGAGGAGTTCTGTGTGTTGACAATATGTCTGAATGTGTATACAACGAAGCTCATTCTTGACAAATACAAATTCCTTACTGTAATAAAAACGTATTCATCCGCACCTTTAATGGTAAATAATATGGTTTAAAATTACCATCTCAAGCACCGTCATCTGAATATTTGTAGATAATGCCTTTCAAATATTTATCAAAGTACATTTTTTTCCAATTGCTTAAGCACGATTTTCAAAACAGAGAACGTTTTTTTCTAAATTTGGATTTTGACTGAACTCAGTCCAGCCTCCCTCAGAGTCAATCCATGGTTCAGGAAGTGGTTGACCAGCGGATTTCATTTGATAGATTTGGTCCTGTGTATGCGTGTGGACGCAAGTTGGTGTGTAGGTAGGAGAGATA
>OOFH01093108.1:0-11026 GCA_900323355.1 Merlangius merlangus
GACCTCTAGAGAGACAGACAGGTAGACAGACAGACAGCAGTTAACACTGACCTCTAGAGAGACAGACAGGTAGACAGACAGAGAGCAGTTAACACTGACCTCTAGAGAGACAGACAGGTAGACAGACAGACAGCGGTTAACACTGACCTCCAGAGAGACAGACAGGAAGACAGACAGACAGCGGTTAACACTGACCTCCAGAGAGACAGACAGGCAGACAGACAGACAGCAGTTAACACTGACCTCCAGAGAGACAGACAGGTAGACAGACAGACAGCAGTTAACACTGACCTCTAGAGCGACAGACAGGTAAACAGATGTGTACCTATGTCCGACTGTTGTGTGTAGCTGGTCTTGACTCTGTAGTGATTCAGTGCGAGTGTGTGTCCAGGTCTCAGGGTTCTGTACCAGTCCAGACACACGGTGTTCCAAAGGACAACACACACTGTTGCCGAGCGGTCACACACCTCCAACACCACCTGCAGAGAGAGAGAGAGCAGAGTGTGTGTACCGCTGTGTATCACTGGTTGTGTCTATCACTGTGTGTGTATGTGTATGCCATTGTTACCTTATAAGGACATTCACACTTCCGGTCTGGTTTGCCAAAATACATCAGGTGAGCCTTGTTCATGATGCGTACGACCAGGAGCCGTTTGACCACACCCCCAATGCCATGGCGACCGGAGAAAAATTCTTCCCTGAGTTCACGGACTGTCACCCTGGGACACACAGCTGTACACACACAAACACACACGAGTCCTGCGTTGCAAAAATCTGAAATGGAGAATGTTGAGTGGATCTAGCAGGGTGGCATCCACAAGGTATGAAGGACCTGGCCCAGGGGAGGCATATATAATGAAAACAGGATGGGACCGAGAACTGACCCCTGGGGAACCCCATATCATAGCATATTTACCTAAGTCATATTTTAAGGTTCATCTTGAATTTAGCGATAAAATATTGTTAGGGATTATGGAGTGTAAAAAGCACTCTGATTGGCTTAGGATATAGCCAATGAGGCACCGTGAATCAGATAAGATAAGATAGACACTTTATTGATCCCTTGGGAATGCTCCTCCAGGGAAATTCAAAATTCCAGGAGCGGTAGTACAGACAAGACACATAAACAAGCAAGAAAAACACAAGCTAAAATGCATCAAGACATGGTATAAATACATTTTAAAAAGAAGCAGCAGCAGATGTTAGCAGCAATTATTATATCTTATTTGTGTTCTTGTTCTTGGAATGTTATTCAATAAATAAATAAATAGATTATGCAAGCTCGATCAGTCTATCCTATTTCTATTTCCCTTTATCCACTGTACTCCTCCTGCTGCTGAGTGAGCAGCAGCGTTCTATCAGCATCGTTAGGAGAGTAGAGTTAGGTTAGATATCACAATTTGGCCAAAATATGACTTAGGCAATGATGCTATGAGGCGAACGGTATGTAAACATTATTATCATAATGTCTCAGAACCCGTGCAGAACCCTTGATGGTCTTTTACATGAGCATGTGGTGATGGTACGAAACACGTATTTGGAGCGATGAACAAAAGCTTTTGTTTATGTCTGCTGTGTTCCCGCTCTTTCTTCCTTCGTACCCTCCTCTTCCTCGCCTCCGGTGAGGGCGGGACTTGGGTCTACGCCGGATGTGGGGGCGGAGCTTGTGTCTGCCTCAGAGGTGTGGGCGGAGCTTCGCCACACAGAGCCACTGTAGTCTCGGTTGTTCCACAGCGGCAGGAAGCTGCTCCTATTGGCCAGCAGCGGGACCACACCCCCTAGATCCGTCCAGTAGACACACAGCAGGCTTGGTTGTAATGATCATGTACTGTATTTAATAGGTTGATAATGAGCAGATTGTCATGGTTACCTGCTGGTGGGCGGTTCTCTGGAGAGAAGCTGAACCATGGTAGCTGCTGAAAGTCATCATCCACTGCCTCATCCTCCTCCTCTTCCTCCTCCTCTTTCTCACACACAGAAACACTCACCAGCCGGAAACTACCACACACGCACACACACACAATGGAGTAGACAGTCGAGGCACGACTCAACCAACAGCAACATAACGAAGGAAGAAAATGTTTACCTCTCCACGTGATTGGCTGAGCCCGGGTCCCATGGCCCCTCCCCCTGGTGAAGGGGCAGCGAGAAGGAGGCGTGCATTAACCTGGACCCAACATGGAGAGTGTTTCTCTCCACCAACCTGTTGAGGACTGGTTCAAGCGTCACACACAGCCGGCAGTCACCATCGGTTACCGTCAGGTCATAGAGGTCGTCACCTGGCAAGGAGGCAGAGGCACAAACCAATCTCATGTCCCCCATAATGTGTCAATGTGTCCCAATAATGTCCCCATTATGTCCCCATTAACATGCATGTGGTTGTGTGTATGCGTTTGGTGTGTTTCGTGTGTGTGAGGGAATGTGTGTGTGTGTCTCTCGTTTTTTATGTGTGTGAGTGTGTCTGTGTGTGTCACTTTAGACGTGACACACACAATTCATATCAACGTCTAATGTTTCTTTAACCTTTGTTCCAGTTTGGTGGGTTTATGGGTGCATGCATGAGAGTGTGTGGGTGCCTAACCAGACAGGACCCCCTGGGGGAGGAGTAGGGAGGAGTGGGGGTCTCTTCCGTAGCGGTGGACCTGGAGCACCACAAGGATCTGCCGAAATACGACCGGGCAGCAGGGGGCGCCACCCTACAATAACGAGTAATTTCATGTAGGCCTACAATTGATAATTAATCATTATATTGTATTGTTAAATATGTATTATATATGCATTGTTATCAGTTTAAACTAGTCATAAATACATTATTTACATAAATATATTATATTTACAGCATTATTTAGCATATTTAGCATTATCACTCTACAATGTAATCATACACATTATAATATGTATCACAATATTAAATATGTATAATATAAATCATTATCACTCTACAAAGAGACTGAATGAAAGAGGGACGATAGACGATACAGAATGAAGGAGGGATGATCGAGGAGACAGTAATGCAGGAACATAGAGGAGACAGAATTATGGAAGGATGAAAGTGAAAGGAGAATGATTGTGAGATGATATACAGAATAATGAAAGGACGATAGAGACATAATGAGGGAGGGATGATAAAGAAGGGAAAGAATGATGGATGGACGTCATAATGTGGACGATGACAGAATGAAACACAAAGCAGACTGAAGAGGAACAGATAGACGGGTGGAGGGGTGCGTATGTGTCGCTGCACGGTGACACAGCAGCGTCGTGGCACGCGTTCAGAAGTGGTTAAATTAGGTGAGGAGGACGTTTTGACCTGATCTGTCGTCCCCGGGCGGGACTTCCCGGGTCGGCATCGGACCAGAGTCCTCCGCAACGCACAGCCGCTCGGTCCCATGTTCATCAACAATAACAACCCGGTGCATTGTGGGAGATGTCTAGGAGGGGACGCTCTGATGCCCTCTAGCGGTACAATAGGGAATGGAACCTCCAATCAGCGTCATGGAATAAACAGAGCTTTTATTTTGTAGAGGGTTTATTTAACCTTCTCAATGTCTTGTCATGTCAAAACTTTTTGATTGTGTTCCTATTATTGTGTATGTAAATATCCCAATATAACGTCAATAATACACATCCCACTCATATACATGTCTTCAACACAGAGTTCAACAGAGTCAAGAAACAGCTACATTCTGAATAATATAACTATATAATCATTAACATTATGATATAACTATTATAAGACACCATATCACCATTATTCAGGTACAACAAACAGATCTGGTTTTATTTGTTCAAGCGGGTCGCAATCTTGCTGGTCTGGTTCTGTCTATCTCTAGCTGGTCTCATTCTAGCTGCTCTGGTTCTGTCTGGTTCTAACTGGTCTCATTCTGGCTGGCGGCCGTGGTTCTGTCTGGTTCTCTGAGACTCTGTATCGTTTCTAGGAGGTTCTAGCTGGTTCTGGGCCGTTATAGCTATAGCTGGTCAAGGTTTTGGTTTTAGGTAGTTCTATCTGGTTTACGGAGGTTCTAGGCCAGTCTAGCTGGTCCTAGGTGACTTTAGCTCAATCTAGGTGGGTCTAGCTGGTGCTAGGTGGGTCCAGTTGGTTTTAGCTGGCTTTTATTGGTCTCGAGATGGGTCTAGCTGGTTCAACATGGGTCCAGTTGGTTCTAGGTGGGTCCAGTTGGTTCTAGGTGGGTCCAGTTGGTTCTGGCTGGCTCTTTTGGGTCTCCAGGGTGGATTAAGCTGGTTCTAGGAGGTTCTGCACAGCTCTAGGAGGCAAGGCGGTCATGGTTCTGGGCCTTGAAGTGTTCAGAGTTCTGGAACTCCAGGTAGAGGGTGAAGAGGACGTGGAGGGACTGGATGCGGTTCTTGTAGACCGGGATGTCCAACAGCCCACAGACGATGTCCACGTACTGGGCCAGGTCACAGTCCAGCTCCGCACTGGGCAGCGCCACGCGGCCCAGGAGCTCCTCCACCTCGGCCGGCCACTCCTGCATCAGGGACTCCACGTCGGGCATGGGCCGGGCGTAGTGGACGCTGGCCGGGGCCTTACAGCGATGGAGCTCCGATATGCTCTCTATCCAGCTGTCCAGGGCCTTCTGCTCCTGGTGCGGGCTGCGGATACTGCTCACCTTCTTCACCTGCAGGAGGAGAGCCCGGAGCAGGTGGAAGGAGGATCAATACAGGGAGAATGGAGACTTAAAATCGCGTTATTCGCGTTATCAAATATTATCATCGGAGGGATACTACTAAAGGTATACTACTACGTAGGGCTGGACGATTAATCGGATTTCGATCTCGATTTCGATTTCAGCCGGATACATATCTGTACATTATTTTAGATTTGAACATTTTCTTTTGAACATTTTGTGTACTTTTTTAAGGCGTAATTTTAAACATGTTTTCGAACTAAAAACATATAGTTTGAATATTCGTGATTTCAATATTGACCGAAATAATCGTGATTAAAAAATTTTCTATAAATCGAGCAGCCCTACTACTACAGGTATACCACTACAGGTGTACTTCTACAGGGGCAGTACCTCGGTGGTGTGGTGTTGCTTGGTCTCCTCTGAGAGCCACAGCGACAGCACCCTGGGGTCAGACTGCTTGACACAGGGTTCGTCCAATAGCAGCAGGCCGAGGTCATCGGGCTTACCATCGGGACGAGGCACCTAGAGGTCAGAGTACATAGGCCTCTGTGTTAATTTAGGCACCTTGAGGAAGGCGACTAGGTGGTACGATAGATACCCTGAGGAAGGTGTCCAGGTGGTAGAATAGGTCCCTTGAGAAAGGCGTCTAGGTGGTAGCATAGGTACCTCTGCGAAAGTGTGTAGGTGGTGCTATAGGAACCTTGAAGAAGGCTTCAAGGCGGTAGTTTTGTACCTTGAGGAATGAGTCAAGGTCGTAGTATAGGTACCTTAAGGAAGGCGTCTATGTCTCCTACTGCTGGGATGTAGTCAGGGATGAAGGGTTTCAGCTTGTTTTCCAACTCCACCACCTGGGGGGTGTAGCTGAAACGTCACAAGACCTCAGTCAGCCAAAAGCAACGCACCGCGAGGTCCTTGCGGTGACACACTCTACCAATAGGAACCCATCGTGGTGTCTCTATAGGTACACACTCCTCACACAATTAGAACATGCTGTGCTCTGACTTCATCATACCGTGTGATGTACTGGAACAGTTCTTTTATTTCCGTAGACACGGGGAGGTTGTGGTAGTCGGCGGGGTCGTATGCCCCCTCTGGCGCCGAGGCCCCCTCCTCCTCATCATCATCGTCGTCATCATCAGAGTCCTCTTCGTCAGAGTCCTCCTCCTCTTCCTCCTCCTCCTGCTCTGGACCCAGTCCAGCCAGGTTGCTGATTGGCTGCCGTCGCTTCTGGGGGCTGTCCTCCTCTTCAAACTCATCGCTGCTGCTATTGGCTTCCATTACACCCCGCCCCTTTCTGCTCCTCGGCCTCAAGTCTCTCTAGAGCAAGACATGACGTCATGATACAGACAGTAGGATGACATCATGCCTTGATATAGAGACTGGGATGACATCATGTCATGATACAGAGACTATGATAATTTTTTGATAAAGAGACTAGTCGCACATCATGTAGCGGTACAAACTAAACAGTTATATAGCAGCCCAATATGTGTGTGTGTGTGTGTGTGTGTGTGTGTGTGTGTGTGTGTGTGTCCCTGGTGTGTACCTGGTGTGTACCTGGTGTGTACCTGGTGTGTTTGCGGTGTCGGGGTGTACACGCTAGCGATGTCCTCGGAGTCGTTGACCTCCAGGCTCTCGTCGTAAGGCTGGTTTGCCAAGACTTTAGTATCGCTCCGCTCCATTGAAACCAGCAGCCATCCGTCTGCTAGCAGCTCAGCTAACAGTACACAAGCTAGCGTTGACTTCAACGCTACACAATATTACGGCACTGTTAACGTTAACGGTACACAAATTAATGTTGTTAGCTTTACGAGTGCACAAGCTACAGTTCTCTTTAACGGACAAAAAGAGAAGAAGCTAATGTTGCTTGCTATAACGATACACAAGATAATGTTTTTAGCTTTAAAAGAACACAACCTAATGTTAGTCTCAACGGATCCTAACGAGACACCCCAGTGTCGCCGCCAGGACGAATGAGGGTTATGGATGATATGTTACAAGTGTTTATCAAGCAATACTTCTTTATACCTCCGTAGTCTGGTGTATCCGATGGGAATGTCTTCAGGTTCAAAGCTATGGGTCAGAGTAGCTAAGCTAAAAACGACGCATATGCTCTGTATCGTAGCAACTGCGCTAAGAATCTTGGGTAATGGTGTTTGGAGGCCGGTGTTGAAAAGGTACAGTGGAAGAGTTTCCCAAAGATAATTTTTACCAAAGCCCTAAGACATTATTGATCATTATGCTTTGTTCGATTATATTTTCTCAGAACTATAAACCATGTGCAAATTAAATTTGTAAATGATTAAGCATGTATGTGCAAAGGCGCGAGTGTCAATATTTGCGGCGCGGATCCATCTGCGCGACCGCAGGTGAGCTACGCAAATCGGGAAGTGACACGGCATGTAAACAAATGCAAGTAAACGAGGTACCTGCATTTTTCCTTAACTAGTTTCAATGAGTCCTTTGTACATTCAATCGTTTATGGTTTACGTGGATTACCAAAAATGTTTTTTTCAAAATGTTTTTTTATTTATTTTGACGAATCGCAGCAACGGGTCGAAGCGGTCAACGAACCGGAAGTACTCGTAGTCATCACGTTCCACGGCGGAATCTCGTTCCAGGGCGGGATTTGTGCGAGAAGCGAAGCGGCGTTCCCGGTACCGATTTATAACGCTGCAGTAGACGTGACTTCAGGTAAAAATAATGGAAGACGTTCGCCCATCTCCCTCTCGGTAAATCCACATCCTCATACATATGAACACGCTGTGTTGCGGTGTTCGGGGGCAAACCTGTAGCCCCCGTGACCCGGGGTTAGCATGTGCTGCTAGCCGTGGAGCTATCTTGCTAACGCTGTGCTATTGTTAGCTAGTTAGCAAACTAACCGACGTAAACTCCCTCCCTTTCGCCACTCTAAACATGCTAGAAACAGACTACCTCCATTTTATGATAGTTTATTATGTATGAGTACATGTAGAGTCTTCACGTGTTCACCAGTATATTATATAATATGATTTACTAGTACATGTACTGAGCGTTCATGTGGTGCATTCACCTGCATCCTATATGATAATCGAATGATGTATTGGCACATGTATTAAGTGTTCATGTAAGGAAGACCAAATAATATGCTTGTACATGTTGTGTTTCAGTGAGTGTTCATGTGTTGAAGTCACCAGTTCATGACTTATCACTGCATGTTTTGAGTGCTCATGTAGGGATGGCACCAGTAACGTTATATAATAGCATATTATGTGTGAGTACCGATAGTGAGGGTTCGTATGATGAATTCTGCAGTATTCGATGTATAAGTAGTACTGAGTAGAAAGTGTTCATGAGGTGAAGTCGTCAGTATGACTGATTATGATGTATTAGTACATGTAGTGAGTCTGCATGTGATGAGGTCAACAGCAGCCTATATAATAGTGTATTACAACATGTCGTTTGGGTTCATTAGGGGGAGTCACCAATATGGTGGTATATTATGTATGATTGAATGTCAATGTGGTGAAGTTACCAATATATGGATGTTTTGAGTAGGGATGGGTGTCGTTAGGATTATAACGATACTAATAACTTATTGATGAAATACTTCAAGGGGTACTCTCATCTGAATAATACAAAAAAAAAGCTCACATGTATTGAAGTGGACTTGTGATTGATTAAATAACGGTTTTGATGTCTAACTGACTGCGAATTATAGCGCCCCCTGTGGACAAATTGGTACAGCGGTATCGGAAAGACCGTATGTTCCAATTGGTCACATGATGTCACTATTTTGTAGCATTGTTCCCTGAATAGTGTAATATATACTGTTAGCTATAGGTAATGAGGCAACTAGGGAGCAAATTGGAATACTGACCAACTGTCTCCTCTTTCCTCTAGACCAATGGGAGACAGCGATGATGAGTTTGACAGGAGAAGGCGGGACAAGTTCCGGCGGGAGAGGAGTGACATGGAGCGGTCGAGAGAGAGGGAGGACAGGAGGAGGGAGGACTGGCCCGAGAGGTAGGTCTTCCCCCATAAGCATCAATCCATTAGGGGTGGGAATCTTTTACTATCTCACGATTCAATTCTTGGGGCTACGATTCGATTCAAAATCGATTTTCGATTCAAAACGATTTGATTCATAATGATTTCTGCTTCAATCTATAGGCGTGCAAAGGATCCTCATTATCTGCTCCAGTCTGCTTTGCAAGACAGAATGAAAAATGGAGACCTCAAAGTGTCTTTTTCACATGTATTAAGTTTTAAACATTTATCCATGCTTAGATGGAATTGTTGCATAAAAGCAATATCACATATTGCTTAAGTAACAAAAATCTCTATGAAAAAAATAGTGCAGTTAAACATGCTGCCTTTTAAATTCTAAGGAAAGTGCCTTTTCCACTGTGTGTGGACCACAACTGCTACTCTAAGAAGCTAGCTATAAAATAAGTTGGAACAAAAATAAAGCTTCTGTACAATAAAAATGGTACAATGTGCATTTTCATCTCACAGGAATGTTGCAGTACCAAAAATATAATGTGGAACACAACTGTTGCACAAAACATTAATGTCTCAGTAGCCTTAAAAAAAGCAAGTTATGAAAAAAAAAAACGATTTTGGGCCATTTTATATCGATTCTGAATCGTAGTAAATGAGAATCGCGATTCTTATATGAATCGCGATTCTTATATGAATCGATTTTTTGGCACACCCCTACAATCCATACTTCTACTCCTTGAGCGTCTGCTGTGGGGAGGACTGGCCAAACAGATCCTCCCCTTACATCCGCTCACTCCTACCCTATTATTCATATTGTGTGTATGTGTGTAACAGGGACTGGGATCGCGGCCGTGACCGCAGGCGGGACTACGACCGCGGACGCAGAGAGAGATTCTCTCCACCAAGACACATGAGTCCCCAACACAAACGCATGAGAAGAGACTGGTAAACCCTACCGCCTAGCTCCCCAACCCAACAACACAAACGCATGACGACAGACTGGTTGAGCCTGGCTCCTAACCACTTCATCAGAACTGGCTGTAAACCAGACATTGGCCACATAGACGGTTTATGGCAACGTTTTGATAAAATTGCACGGCAGACATGCGCTACTTGCCTGAACACGGATCACACAAGCACTTTTTGTATATTTTCCCTTAGTTCAAACATTGAAACTGCTGCTTAATACATAGGTTATAACCCTGCCATAACCTATTCTCTTAACTAACAACTGTTGTGGTGAAATCTAACTCCAATCCAGTTCTCCCCAACCAAATCCTGAGGAGAACCCTAAAACATTATTATTAAATAGTGTTATTACAACACTTTTTGATTGGAAAAATATAGCTAGGCTTAATAATAATAGCTAAGTGACACTGTGAATAAAATGCCAGCAGTCGTGCATCCAACACCGGTAAAATCGTTACCACCCCTGCTCTGAAACCCGGGTATCATTTCCTAACCCCAGCAGATGTCTCTCTGTTGACCTGTCTCTCTCCCTAACCCTAACCCACACGTCTTCTGTTTTCTAGGGATGACCATCGCGGCGAGCCGTACCGGGGGGGCTACGACATGCCGTATGGAGGAGGCGGTCCTCCGTTCCCCGGGGGTCCCGGACACCCTGGCTGGCACCCTGAGCTACCCAACATGCACCCCCACCACCCCGGACACCCCCTGCAGGGCCGGTAGGGAGCTACACCTCAACCGCCCCATGTACCGGAAACAAAGTACAATCAGCGTGTTCCCTTAGGTGGTCCCTCACGGTTTATTGGGGCGTGTAGGAAAAAAATGAGTAGTTGGCCGTACTAAATTCTCTCTGGACGACTGTAGAAACGAAACCTGTCCCTCTCCCCTAGTCTTGCCTAGAGGACTTTAGACATGAACCTGTCTCTACCCTAGCACTGTCTAGTAGACTGTAGATATGAACCTGTCTCTCTCCCCTAGTCTTGCCTAGAGGACTTTAGACGTGAACCTGTCTGTCTTTTCTCCCCCAGACTGGGGATGGTGGATTCTGAGCTCCCCCCTCCTGGCCCTCCCGTCATGAGAAGTTTTAAGGTAAATATCTCCACTGTCAGGATTAATAAACTCTATTTTGTCCATTCAACTTCGAGACCAAAGTGTGTGTGTGTGTGTGTGTGTGTGTGTGTGTGTGTGTGTGTGTGTCTGTGTGTGTGTATGTCTGTGTGTGTGTGTCTGTGTGTGTGTGTGTCTGTCAGTGTGTGTGTGTGTGTGTGGCGGTGTGTGTGTGTGTGTGTGTCCCTCTGTGTGTGTGTGTGTGTGTGTGTGTGTCTCTGTGTGTGTAGGTGTGTGTGTGCGTGTGTCTGTCTGTGTGTGTGTGTGTGTGTGTGTAGGTGTGTGTGTGTGTAAGTGTGTGTCTGTCTGTGTGTATGTCT
>OOFH01093115.1:0-11685 GCA_900323355.1 Merlangius merlangus
CTCTCTCTCTCTCTCTCTCTCTCTCTCTCTCTTTCTTCATTATATCACTTGAGTCATTTATTCTGATTTGCCCTCATTAGTCTCTGCTGTTAGCTGATCTGAAATTAGCTTGGTCTAAGAGGGCTGACTGTAAATACTCTGCATTACCTGAGTCATTACCTGAGTCATTACCTGAGTCATTACCTGAGTCTTTACCTGAGTCATTACCTGAGTCATTACCTGAGTCTTTACCTGAGTCTTTACCTGAGTCTTTACCTGAGTCTTTACCTGAGTCATTACCTGAGTCTTTACCTGAGTCATTACCTGAGTCATTACCTGAGTCATTACCTGAGTCATTACCTGAGTCTTTACCTGAGTCATTACCTGAGTCTTTACCTGAGTCATTACCTGAGTCTTTACCTGAGTCATTACCTGAGCTAACCCTGTTACCACCATAGGTCTGAAAGACAGCTTGTTTATGAATGATACATGGGATCAATAATTTAGTTTGATGATATTTAACCCGTTGAGTTGAAAGTTAGTTTCCTGCTGAATGGAGTATAGTGACGAAACAGGGAATGGACAGACAGACAGACAGACAGACAGACAGACAGACCGACAGACTGAGAGACAGAGAGACGGACAGACAGACAGATACATGGATTGACAGACAGACGGCTATGTTCTTTCCTGCCTCTGGTCAGATCCTTTGCTCCTGCCACTGGCCGTAGTTCTTCCATTATTCAACCGACCAATGACTGCTGTCTTCCTCCCATCATCCAATCAGCGCCTCCGCGTGCTCACAGTCTGCAGTCTGCTGACGCGGACTCACACCGACACGCTTCAGCAGAGCCCTGAGCACAGGAAGCCCCCCCCTCTGCAGCCACGCCGGGGGGAAGCCGTCGCTTCTCTGGGCATTTGTTTCTAATTGAGTTCGCTGGAATACGATAAACATCAAATGCAGAAATGCAGGCTGCTAGACGCCCCACACAAAGGACGGGCAGGGAGATGTTTTCTTTCTGTCTATGTCTGCCAATTATTCTGAATTATTCATGAAGTTCTAAATTATTAATGAATTAATGCACAGCAGCAGAAGACACACTAAGGCTAACGATCATTAGGGTGGAGATCTGAGGATGTTCACGGCACATCTCTGCACGCGATCTGACTGAGTCTGGTTTCAATAGGAATGACACTCTCACTATTCATGTTATGATGTGTGTGTGTGTGTGTGTGTGTGTGTGTGTGTGTGTGTGTGTGTGTGTGTGTGTGTGTGTGTGTGTGTGTGTGTGTGTGTGTGTGTGTGTGTGTGTGTGTGTGTGTTGGTTTTTGACTAAAATATCTTCATGACCAAACATTTGTAAACTTACATTTCCTTATAACATGTATATGTATTTCTGTGTTAAGAAAGATTGCCAATAATTGTATGCTGAATATAATCGTTTACAAAAGTATGCGGTTAGACTATTGTTAAGTATGTGGTAGATGGTACTTTATAAAACATTTATTTTGTATTTAGAAGGTACGGATTGGAAGTTAAAACATTTTTTTTCCAATTAAAATGTTTGGAAAAATACAATGGGGACCTTCTGAATGGAGGCTCAAGTATTACACATTTTGACTTTAACCTATCCCAAAATCTTCCCTCAGCTCATCACGATGTCTCAATGGACACTACTGCTCTAATCGACGCTTTCAGATGAAGCAACATGCTGACTTTGAGGTTATTCTCACAGAAGACAAGGGCTGGGGGCTTAGAGCAGCTAAAGATTTATCAGAGTAAGCCTTCCTACAGATGGCATATTTGAATGTTTCAATGTTTCTGTTTATTGGTGGATGAATCATATGATTGGGCTTAATGTCGACTCTTGTTTCAGAAACACTTTCGTCCTTGAGTACTGTGGTGAGGTTTTGGACCACAAGGAGTTCAAGAACAGGGTGAAGGAATATGCCCGCAACAAGAACATCCACTACTACTTCATGGCATTAAAAAACAACGAGGTACGTCTAAAACTGTGACACGCTGTAGAAGGAAATACGGCTGCAACTGTCTGGTTTCCATTCAATACTTGATATTGGGTATTGTCCTTTTAGATCATTGATGCAACGCTGAAAGGGAACTGCTCCCGCTTCATGAACCACAGCTGTGAGCCTAACTGTGAGACCCAGAAGGTTAGTGGAACCAGGGGAAGGACTCGTGACGTCGCTAATTCTAGTGGCTTCCATTTTATGTGGACCTTAATGATTTCCCTCTCCTGTCCAGTGGACTGTAAACGGTCAACTCAGAGTGGGCTTCTTCACCACCAGAGCAGTGACCGCAGGAACCGAGCTCACCTTCGACTACCAGTTCCAGAGATATGGGTGAGACGATCATAGCGGCATCATTGGATTGGTTTATTGTACTACAGCTGCTCTTTCTGTTCTCTGCATGTCATTTTGAGATCCTAACATATTGGGGCGGCAGTAGGAGGTAGAGTGGTAACCGGAAGGGTGCTAGTTCGATCCCTGGCACCTCTGAGTGTCGAGGTGTCCCTGAGCAAGACTCCTAACCCTGACTGCTCCTGACGTTCTGGCTGTTACAGGGTCGACTCCGCCGTCGCTGTGCATGTGTGAATGAATGGTTGTAAATTGCTTTGTATAAAAATCCCCTAAATCTAAATGTAAACGAATCCATGTCATTAGTTTATAACATTTATTCTTAATTCCCCCGCCCATCAGCAAAGAGGCCCAGAAGTGTTTCTGTGGCGCTCCGAGCTGCAGAGGCTTCCTGGGCGGGGAGAACCGGGTCAGTGTGCGAGCTGCCGCGGGGAAGATGAAGAAGGAGCGCCCTCGAAAGAAGGACACCGTGAGCGCCCTCACCACGGTCATTGTTCATCATTTACCTTCAGGGATGCCCTGTCCCTATTCAGCATTGGTTATCAGGTCTGAATTGGCTGATGGGTAATTGCGGCAAGAGCCCCAGTGACGGGACTCTTTGTCCAGGAAGCTGCTCTGTTACCATCTCATTGTCTAAAAACCGACTTATATAACCAAAGTATTATTTTCTTTGCACTGCAGCTGTTGCTAATATAGTGTCTTCTATCTTTCAGTTGGATGAGGAGCTAGAGGCCCTGTTGGAGAACGGAGAGGGTCTGTCTGATGAGAAGGAGGTGGTGTGTCTTTGTAGGCTGATGGTCCGGGTGGAGACCACAGAGCAGAAACTCCTCTGTCTCAAGCTGATTAAAGTGAGAACTCCTTGTGCAGCTGGCTATTTTTGTGAAGGTTTTTTTCAATGTCAATATATTATCAGTTTTGGTCAATTGTAGTCAGTGAAATGATATTGTGTGTTCCCAGGATACACAAAACCCATCGTGCTTGAAGCAATTTCTAGACCATCACGGTTTGTCCCTGTTATGGATATTCATGGCGGAGCTGACTGAAGCCAAGGGCAACAGCTCCAACATGATCAAGCTTCAGTTTGAGGTAACAAGTCCAACCATACAAAAATGTATTTCATCAAAAAAAAAAAAAAAAAAACGTTTTGAAATGAATAATTTGATATTCTATCCTTCTGGCCCAAGATAATAAAGACCCTGTCCGTGCTGCCCATTTCCACTAAAAACATGTTGGAGGAGAGCAAAGTTCTGAGCTCCATCCAGCGTTGGGCCCAGACCAACGCCCTCCCTCAGCCTGCGGAGATGGACGGCTACTCCAGTGAGAACAACTCCCGAGCCCAGACCCCACTCAACACTCCCGACGGCTCCATCTCCAAACTAGGACCCGAGTTGGAGAGTGACACCCCAAAGCGGGCCGTGTACCGCCGACTCAAAATCATCAGTGAAAACAGCCTGGACAGTGCACTCTCTGATGCCAGTAAGGCATCTGATGGCAAGGAGGATGAGGAAGAGGAGGAGGATGATGATGATGAAGAGGAATTGGCGCATGCTCCATTGCCAGAGAGCATGGAGAAGAAGGCAGAGCCTTTAAGTGAAGCTGGATCTCCCATCAAGGAAATGATAGAAGAGCCAGTCTCTCTGAATGGAGAGACTCAGAAGGAGTCTGCCTCAAATGAAAGTATACCACTTAAGCTGCAACATGAAGATGTCACAAAACAGGAAGAACAGGGGAAAACTGAGGCGATGGAGGTAGAGGTTGAGACTAAGGATGTTGCTGTGCAAGGGGAATTAATTTATGGCTCTGCTGCAGTTGAGTCTCCAGAAATAGCTGGTGACAAAGATGTCGAAGGATTGGAGGAACAGATTGTTCACACAGAGGAGAACGCAAAGATGGAGGAAGAGCTAGAACTCCAAACAGCCCAGTATCACCAAGCAGAAGTGGCTGAAGCTCCATTCTTAACTCAACATGTGGCAGGCCAGGTAGAAAACACAGAGGCTGAGAACATTGCAAGCATTGAGGAGTGCCTAGAGGATCCTAGTGCCTGTGCTACTGATGTCCTTCCCAGCTCTGTGGCCCCAGAGGCAGGGGCTCAATCCCAAGAGGTCAGTTTGGAGGCTCCCCAAGCCAGTTTGGAGGCTCCCCAAGCCAGTTTGGAGGCTCCCCAAGCCAGTTTGGAGGCTCCCCAAGCCAGTTTGGAGGCTCCAGAAGCCCGTTTGGAGGCTCCAGAAGCCAGCTTGGAGGCTCCAGAAGCCAGCTTGGAGGCTCCAGAAGCCAGCTTGGAGGCTCCCCAAGCCAGCCTGGAGGCTCCCGAAGCCAGCCTGGAGGCTCCCGAAGCCAGCCTGGAGGCTCCCGAAGCCAGCCTGGAGGATCATGACACTGGTTCTGTGGCCCCAGAGGCCAGGCTACCAGCCTCAGAGGCTTTCTCAGAGTCTCGGGAAGCTAGTCTTCAAACCCAAGAGGCAGGCTCTGTGGCCCCAGAGTCCGGCTCTGTGGCCCCAGAGACCAGCACCACTACAGAGAGCACAGTGGCCCCTTTGGAGCCTTCACTAGCGGGCACGGTGCCCCCCTTAGAGCCTTCACTAGTGGGCACTCCGTCTCAGGATGAAGAGGAGGGGCCTTCGGATGTGGAAAGTGAGAGAAGCCAGGAACCACAGCTTAGCAGTCTCGACATTAGTGGCATGGCGGCCAGACTCCTGGACAGCTGGAAAGATCTTAAGGTAAGATGGTTGAATAACTCAATACATTATATTGCTTAAAGGAATATTTCACTCTTTCATTTTATGCTTACGTTTGCCTCTAGCCATATCAAAGATGGCTGCTATCTGTTCGGTATCGCATTTGTTGGAGGTTTATACAGCCAAACCATTCTTATGTAGGAAGGAGGCACAGGTGAAAGAGGACTTTGTGGTCAAGTCATCATTTACGATATACTGTTGTTGAATTTCAAGGACTGGGTGAATTATACCTTGAAGTTGTAGTGAATGTTTTACGAGCTGAAACTTAACTAAATGCTCAACTGTTTTAGGAGGTCTACAGGATACCCAAGAAAAGCCAGGTGGATACAAATGGTGAGTTAACTTTCCTTCCAACTGTAAGTTGGGCAACTGGTATGTCTGACTAAATGGCTCAACTGTCTAAGTCACAGATCGCAGTCGAGAGCGGGACCCAGCTCTGACCCCACGCACAGCCTCTGGCAGCCGGGAGAGGGATCGGGAAAAAGACAGGGATAGAGACAGAGATCGGGACCATGACCGGGACAGAGAGCGAGACCGGGACCGGGACCGGGATCGGGACCGGGATCGGGACCGGGACCGGGATCGGGATCGGGACCGGGAGCGAGCCTCTGAAAAGACTCCACGGAGCATGGAGCGGCGGAGAAGACGCTCCAGCTCCCCTCTGTCCTCCCCTTATGAGAGGAGCAGACGAACAGACGAACGGTATGCAGGGAACATGGTTTTGTGTCCTGTGTAGTATGTATTTATTAACCTTTATTTTACCAAGCAAGAATTGCTTGAGATCAAATTACCTCTTTTTTAAGCAAGGCCTGGAAACACTTAAGGTTTAGGAGTAAACACTCCTAAAGCTGATGCCTGATCTCTTTCTTTGCATGCTAAGGTTCGACCCTTCCTCCAACAGTAACAAGACTCCGCGGGCAGTTGGGAAGGAGCGCAACAAGCTGTCTACAGAGGAACGGCGAAAGCTGTTTGAGCAGGAGGTCGCTCAGCGAGAAGCCCAGAAACTTCAGCAGCAGCAGCAGCAGCAGCAGCTCCAGACTTTGGCCTTTGACCCAAACCTGCCCTACGTCTCTAGTCCTGGCTACATCCACTACCCACCTGGGTACCCTTTACAGACCTATGTAGACCCCACCAACCCCAATGTGGGCAAAGTGTTGCTTCCCACCCCTCCGGTGGACGTGGTTGCCGGTACATACGAAGAGACTCCTCCACAGCCTCTCATCTCTGAGCTGGGCCTACCCCCTCCTCCCACCACCAACCAGGCACCTCCAATCCCTCAGCACATCACCATCAACCCTGTAGAACACACTGCTGGCAACTCCCAGCAATATGCCCAACCCCCCATGGTGACAGCCCATGACCCAGGGGTGGCTGTCCTCTCTGTGCCTGCAGTGAGGGCAGCAACGGTGCCAGGCCAGCACCCAGGAAGCTACACCACCCTATGGGACTCCTCCATCCAGCAGGCGGTCACCGTGCAGACCCAGCCCACACAGCAGCAGTACGCCGTGGCTCCAAATCAGGCTCAGACGCAGACAGCAATCTACTATCAGGGCCAGCCTTGCCAGACCATCTACAGCATCCCAAGCTATCCCCAGTCCAACCCCCCTGTCATACAGGTAACATCAGCAGGTCCTTATCGGTTTGATCTGCATCATACATCGAAATGAGTAGCTTAAAGAGCCAGTGAACCCACTAGTAAAGAGCCAGTGAACCCACTAGTAAAGAGCCAGTGAACCCACTAGTAAAGAGCCAGTGAACCCACTAGTAAAGAGCCAGTGAACCCATTTGTAAAGGGCCAGTGAACTGTGATGGGAATTCCGGACCACGTCAATTATAAACTGACCAAACTGGGGAGAATAAAGAGTCATCCCGAACTTAAAATAATTATGGTCATATATTTGGGTAATAACGGTACCATAACATAGAAAAAAATAATAAAACATATCATACAATCATCTGAGGCCTAGATGGGAGTCCTCCCTGCGTCTCTCCAAGAGATCCGCAAGCTGAAGTCTAATGCATTGACAAAAGTAAGGACAGTATGTATATACAGTGGCACAGGTCTCAGAAATGCTGCGATCAGCTCTGCTTCACGTATGATGTGTGATGGAAAAATCCATCATACTGTTTCCCCTTCATCATGTAAGCTCTGTCTCCTATTCCTTGCATTCATTGTCTAGCCACTCTACCTGTTCCTAGTGTTATCTAACGTTAACCTTTGTGCCGAGGGTATACCGGTCACGAGGGAGCAGAGATCCCCTTATGCATTCTTCTCCTTGATGAGAATACAAGAAACTCTGTCCTTTTAAGTAAACATTTGATTTGATCATTGACAATTGTAATGTGGAGTTTCATAGTGGTGACTTCTCAGTTGGCCACTGTGACCCTTGCCCAACCAAAGGGGGTTGGCGAAAAGCCACAATCAACAAATGGCAGTTACAGAATGATATAATGGTCTGAAAAGCCAGACTTTCTCTCGGATGCTGCATTCAAACGCTGCCCACACACCGCCCAGACAGAGCTCCGCACGACCACACACACCACCCAGACAGAGCTCCACACGCCCACACACACCGTGCTGCCGGTGCTTCTTGGTCGGGACGTCCGAGTGCCTCAGAAAAGGCTGTCTGGCGTCACCAACAACGCCACCTACCTACACAGCAGAGCGGAAAGTGTTGTGGGGAGAATGGCAAAAACACATTTTATTTATTTCAGTGACGGGTTATTTCAGTGACGGTGATACAATTATATAGATTGTTATGTTTGACCAAAATGGCCTAGGTTACTATGCATTACTATACGGTTGAGGGTTCACTAGCTCTTTAACAGTAGGCAAACCCATTACAATCTACAACAATTAGGACATCTCCACGCTCTATGCAAACATGGACACAATTCCCCTCCCTTCCCTTTCCAACCAGAGTCTGCCACAGCAGGGTTTCACTCTACCTGGATATTTGTACTTTATTACACCTCTTTTACTTTTCCTGTAAGATTTTTTATCAAATCGGAAACTGATTGTGAACACATGAATTGTGATTGATCGTGTGTTGTGTTTGTAAAGGCATACGCGGACCCTACTGCCGGCTACCTCCACGGCCCACCTGTGTACACGGGCCACCAGCAGGGGGTGGTGGTGCAGCAGGGAGGAACCGTCACCACCATCGTCACGTCCCAGACGGTCCAGCCGGTAATACTCTGGGCTTCTGCTCCCCTTTTGTTTAAGCATGTATCCTGATATGGGATTATACAGACACCGTCATATTTACATCCTGCTCTTTTGGCATGAATAATACTGCTTCTGACCACAAGGGGGAGATGGTTATGAATAATAATTGCTTCTCCTGCAACACATATTTGAACAAGTAATCCGAAGTCTTCTAATATACCTATGATTTGAATGGAAATTATCTTAATGTGAAATAGTTTACATTTTTGGTACATAAAAGCGCTTTTGAAAGCTCTTCTCTAGTTCTCTCATCAAATAACCATGTGGAGGTTTAAAAGTGGAACTAAATCCAGCTATTTGCTCACCCTCTTTTGTTTTTATTTTCCTCATTTTCTCCATCAGGAGATGATTGTACCCAACAATGTGATAGACCTCCCTCCTCCTTCTCCACCCAAGCCCAAAACTATCGTTCTACCTCCCAGCTGGAAAGTGGCGCGGGACCCTGAAGGAAAGATCTACTACTACCATATCGCCACCAGGTCTGCAATACCGGCCCCCACATCCACCCCTGGTGTCTCTCAGGCCTCTCACTCTATTAGAGAAATTAAGTAAACATAGGGTGTCTGACATGTTCCTCTCCCTCAGGCAAACCCAGTGGGACCCCCCGACCTGGGACGGAAGCAGTGACAACACGAGCATAGATCACGAGTCTGAAATGGACCTGGGAACTCCTACCTATGATGAGAACCCCTCTAAGGTAAGGGTCTGGACTCTAGAGAATCCTCTTGGTATGTGCAAGTAATAGAAATAAGAATCCATGTTGGTTTTCATCGAAGTCTTCATCCACAATTGATGTTGGATCGATGGATAGAAAACAATTCTTTCCACCATTTACCTGATACTACCTCGTCTGACAGTGTGAAATAATCCTGGTTGCTGTTTATTAGTTCCCGCTCGGATGTTTGCGCTCAGATACAAAGCCTGATTACAGTGTTTGTCCCTGAGGTAATTCAAGATGCTGCACTAGTGATTGCTTTCAGCTGTGGCCTCGTTCTGCAGCAGGATACATAAAAAGAGGAGAGGAGAAAACACGCAAACACACAGAAATACCCCTCTCCCCTGGAGACGGCTGCCTGTCCCCTGGAGACGGCTGCCTGTCCCCTGGAGACGGCTGCCTGTCCCCTGGAGACGGCTGCCTGTCCCCTGGAGACGGCTGCCGGTCCCCTGGAGACGGCTGCCGGTCCATTGTTCCCTGGTCCCCTGTGTGGCTAGAGGAGAGGGGGTGGTTGGGCTCTGCTCATCTCTATCCCTTTTCTTCTCTTCCTTCATCTTTTCCCTGCCTTTAATGCTAATGGAAAGCAGCTGGGGGACCCTCCATTCGTGTTTGTGTGTGACAAGATGTGGTACTGATTCCTCGACCGTATTTGTTGATAAATCAATCACAATTAGTGCTTCAAGATTTTCCTAGGGTTGCTGTTATTTTCAGCATGTACATTGACATGGTGCAGTGCTGTGTCTACTGCTGCCTCACCTTCATTCTGCCCACTAGCTTGGACAAGGGTTGTCAGCTGCTGTCTTTGTACCTCGGAGCCGAGGCCAGAGAGAGCGTGCCTCCTAAAATGATATCCCATGATCCCTGTGGGCCAGATGATGGTTGCTGCCACAGTTGACCTTGTTGGCCGCTATGCTCCAATGCGTTGTGTTCTCTGTATTGAGTTGAAGGCGACAATCATCAAAAGGCTGCACCTCCCTGTGTTATCTGATCTCTAACACTTGGGTTTGGTTCTCTGATTGGAACAGACGGTAAAAAGGGATCCTGCTGCCAAAAGCCATGCTTTCATTTAAAATGACATTTTTTTAAGGAAAGAATCTTTTTTTTTTTTTTTTGCCCTTGTGTGTTTTCTGACAGTTCTCTACAAAGACTGCTGAGGCTGACACTTCCAGTGAGCTGGCAAAGAAGAGCAAAGAGACATTCCGCAAAGAGGTGGGCTCCCGTGGTCGGAAGGGAAACGCAAAAACACAAAGCGATGGCAAAGGCTGTTTATTGGATGTAGATGTCGTGTTTTAATGTGCGTGTGTCCTATTCAGATATCCCAGTTCATTGTGCAGTGTCTGAATCCGTACCGCAAGCCAGACTGTAAACTGGGACGCATCAGCAACACGGATGACTTCAAGCATCTCGCTAGAAAGGTAACATGAATGATAGTCATTTTCGTAGTATTTCTGTACATGTTGACGTGCCAAACATTTAAATGGATTTAGCTGTCCAAAGAATGTGTTTTAATGGCCTTGTTTGTTTTTGGAGGACTTTCCGGCCTCTACACCTTTTTTTTTTTAATGTTTTATTCAATGCCTCCGGTGGAGCTCCTCCGCAAGAGTCTGCATACGGCAACAATCCCTTTCTCCTCAATGTCACGATTCAATCTGGACTTCAGAGAGTCAAAGCCAAAGTTCCTTTCCCCCAATTCGTTCTCAACCATGGCCAAGATAACCCCCACTACGAGTCTTTACTTGTTGTGGAAGTATCAGAGAGTCTGAGAACAAGACCCAGTCTTTAAGAATCATAATATCAGAGAATATCCCTGTCAGTTCTGCCGCGGCGCAATGAATGAATAAAGATCGTAAACACAAGAAATAAACTTTTATTTTGACCAAAGTAACTACTTTACAACCTCATTGAGCAGCCTTTATGTACTTTTGATTCAGCCTTGGGTGAAATCGAAGCGTAGTGTGTACTTTAACCTGCACTGAATGCATGTGCGCTCCCGCAGCCAGGGATACACCAGAGCTGCAAACTTGTCGCTTTTCGGCGACAATCGCGGTTTTGGGGGGGGGGTTTTTTGAACAGTTATTGGATCATTCTTATAATTGACATTTCTCTTGGCCAATCGGAATCTCAGCACTTGATTCAGAATCTTTCTTATAATTGACATTTCTCTGAGCCAATCGGAATCTTGAAGCACACGGCGCCAACTGAGCTCGCCATTGGATGAAACGGTCGCCTGGCTACCGCGCAAATCAGATGGAAAGTTTTCTCGTTTTTGAAGGAACTATCATCGAGGTAATTCAAGCTTTTTGGAGCAAAAACAACCGCTATTTGTTTGATTCAATTAACGTTAGCTACTGCTTTTTTAATGTGATATAATTTACAATAATAGGCCTATTACTGCACGAACGTAGTTGCATAACGTTAGTAATTTCTAGTGGTGCAACGGATCACGGATTAGGCCCATTCACACCCTACGGTAAATACGGATACCTTTTTTATATATATATATATTGTATTTAACGATTTATACTTATATAATACTATATACTTGACCTTTTTATTTTAATGTTCACCTGCTTTGGCAAGGAGTAGGCCTATTAATGCTCACCAACCCGCAAATCGGCGGGTTGGTGAGCGGTGACACATGTCAGCGCTGC
>OOFH01093118.1:0-11550 GCA_900323355.1 Merlangius merlangus
TGGGGTGGGGTAAAGATAAAAAAAGTTGCGGAAAGCGTCTATGAGGTAGGCAAAATCATCATGGATATCCAGCGGGCTGCACTCGTTGTGATATTGATTTGTTTCATACAGTAGTGGACAGGTCGAATTCCTTCTCCCTCATCCAGGTGCTGAATGTTTTAAATTCATCGGCATTTTAATGTGTGTTTTCCAGCATACGTTTTATGTAGGCCTAGGTGTCTGTCCAAATTCCCCGACGGTCCGACAATTTGCTGCTAGTCTTGGAGTTACCACTAATCAAACAATAATTCCCATAATGTGCGCGGCTGAGCGGGTGCCTGTAAGGCTACGTCCAAAGAGTCATGCTTTTACTGGATCGGACCGAGGTGCGTTCGCTTTCACATCTCAAGCGAACCGTATCCTACCAGGGTTCGTTTGGAAGCGAACCGAGACCAGCTGTTCAGAGAGGTGTCGGCTGAAATGGTTCGCATCGAAGTGAGGTGGTTGCATTCACACCAATGCAAACGTACAGAACTAAGGGACCAAACTCGTTTAGTGCGCACTAAATGTTGTTGGTGTGAAAGCACGAATAAACTGCTGAAACAGAAGTAGGCCTAACGTCATGTAATCCATTTATTTCAACAATGTAACTGGATTCTAAATAGGCCTACCAACAATTTTAATTTTAACTGTAACGGAATACAGTTAGCAATCATTTCAATTCTGAATACGCGACGCTAGTGTTACACCGAATTCTGCGACCCACCGAAAAGTGTGACCCCAGGGGGCGCTGTTGCACAGTTTCTGCAACGTGCACGTTTGCATTATAACAAAAACATAAATAAAACATAAGATCTCCCCCAACTGGTGGGTCTTTCTTTTCTTGATACTAACATTAATAAACAGCATTTTACACAGCAGCCTATAATAGGAAATGCTCAAAGGTAAATCAGCGTAATTTAATACTGACTACTTTTTATGGGTAAAGAAGGAACGGTGAAGGACCGTACTAAAAGCCTCATCCATTGTATGGGTCTGTAAAATGCTAATCGAATCAATCAAATGTATTTATTAAGCACCTTTAATAAAAAGCTAATTGGTTGGGAAGAGATCTTATGTTTTATGTATGTTTTTTGTCAGGCCTGTCTACGCTTCAAACTAGCATATTGCAGAAAATATGCAACAGCGCCCCCTGGGGTCACACTTTTCGGTGGGTCGCAGAATTCGGTGTAACACCGGTACATGTATTCCGTTACTCCCCACACTGCTAATGAACTATTAAAGGCCATATCCTAATTAGATTAAAAGGGTAAATTACGTCTATTGGTAGACATATCTATACTAGGAATAAACGATTTTATTCGTATAGATATGTTGCAATTAGAACCCTCGTGCAATTAGAAGTGAACGATAGTTGCACCTAGTCTGGCACCGTCCACCTATACCTACTTCCGCTCAATTTTCATTTCACTTCAGTACTAGGTCTGGGTCTGCTTAATATGAATACGTTCCTTGGAAGTCAGATTTTAGGCGGTCCAATCAGCTAACAGAGGGAGTGGCTAAGAATGATTGACGTCTAGGTTGCGCGCCAGTTTCAGTTGTAGCCAGAGGAAGACAATGGAGAAGGATACGGGAGAAGCTATTCGGTCTGTTGTGGGATCGCTGCCGAAAATCGATCAATTAAACCCGGAGCAAGAACAAACTTTGCTGAGTTTTGTTGGTGGCCATGATGTTGTGGTGCTTCTCCCCACCGGGTTCGGGAAAAGTTAGATTTTCCACCTGGCTCCGTTAGTGGGGAAGGAGCTTGTCCCGTCGCATGACATACGTCACGACCAAACGCTATGCGATTGGTTATGGCAGATCCAGAGCGGCACTGGGCAGATCCAATCATTTTAAAACTTCAACAGACACCCAATGTTCACTCCAAGTGAGTGAACATTTGTCAATTGGGCAGTTCCAGACCTTCTGTACAAATGAAATGAAGTACGATGGTCTGGTAGGACCAGGCTAAGCTGGATCTGGGTCAGGTTTGAATTTTAGGTCGGATTTCCGCATTAATGATTTAATAATGATGTATTACTTGAGTTAACTAAAGCTGACGACTGATTAAAATTTCAGTTTCGGCTAATTTCTGAAAATCAGGGCATCTCTTCCAAGCTTGTGTCAACCAGACCAATAGTGGCTATTCATACTACACTCAGTATTCTGTCATAAATATACGGCCTGTTAAGCCCATTGAGACTGTACCTGTGATAAGGGCTATACAATTGATTTGAATTATTATTAGTACTCAGTATGAGTATTAGTTATATAAATAAGTATAGAACATTTAAATAAGTGAATTTGTGCTAGATATTATACACCAAAAATGATATTATGAACAAAAAATATTGAGAGAAACTTGATCCATAGAAGGTAGGATACTATGGGATAATTTCATGGTTGAAAGGACTGGAAATTGTATTATGTGTGAGTTATTTGTGTATATTTATTTAGAAGTTTAAAAGTATGGCATTCGCTTGTACAGTTGATGGACCATCCAAACAGACAATGAGAGCTCTAGATTTGCTGAGAGGTAACCAATCGGGATTGTAGATTGATGTGCTCAGTCTTGGCATTAATGGTTATTGTGGTGTTGTGTGTGTGTGTGTGTGGGTGGATGATGGCTGGTTTAAGCAGCCTCAACTGGCTGAGTCTGTGGGGCTGGGTGAGGCTGCACACCGGTTGCACATAAGAGTAATCAATGTGCACAGGTTAAAGCAGCCATCCCCACACACACACTCAGAGAGATATCCTGCATGGCAACATGGAGCACCAGGCACCACATATCATTATCTACAAAACTTTTCAACACCCTCACCTTTTGGCCAGAAAAATTCTTTACTGGCCAAATGAGAACTACTTGGGAACAATGTACTCGCAGATATTGTGGTTTTGACTGACTGGTTTTACCTCGACAAGCGTCTGAGTAAAAACTGAGAACATTGCCCCGCTAGCAGTTAGCCTCAAAACTAATTGCTTCCAAGCGTCCACAGAATCAACCATCCGTGGTTTTAAGCTGCTGTAATTAACACAGATTTCCCTTGCCGAGTTCTGTAATTCACAGTAAAAGGTAATGTTTTAAATGATGGCAGAGCATTGTAGGCTATGGGTAGCAACACTGAAATAAAAGTCTGGCTGATGGATCTAACTCCCAACTAATGATAGTGGTTTAAGCTAAGCCCTGGGTTAAGCTACGCTAAAATGGAGCATTGGAGTCGATTTGACGCTAGTATTAGTATTCAATGTATGAGAGTGGACAATTGATGGGAGATCTAGATATCTTTATTGAAAAACTAAGATATGATTTCAATTAATGCAATACATGACGTAAAATGCATGTGATTATCCATGAATGTGATTAGATTGAGGTGAATGAATGTAATTCAGTTTATTGAGTTATTTTGGGTGTTTTCTGCAAGGCCTGTTTCATGGGCTTGATTTAAGTTTTCTTTGGAGCTTGGGTTTTGTTCTGGCCCTGCTATGCTCTGTTGGAGCGGTGTGGAGCGCAGACAGGCGAGCCTCCCCGGGGTTCCTCTTGTGTAAGGACCTGAAGGAGAACGGGAGGGAAGCTGAATCGTGTCTTCTGGATTTCGTTAGGACTGATCCTTGTTTCGAAACACGATTGACTACTGGGCGGATCCGGTCTGCGGACTGAGACTAATTCCAATCTTGGGAGTGTGTGTGGCTGGTTTAGGCCCAATCCCATTTCTAACCCTTACCCCTTCAAAACAAGGGGGAGGGGTAAGGGTAAGGGGTAGAAATGGGATTGGGCCTTAAGCAGCCTCCACTGGCACGACTGATTGGACTGTGGGGCAGAGTGAGGCTGCACACCTGTTGCAAATTGAGTAATCAATGTGCAAAGGCTATCTCAGCCATCTCCACACACACTCTCCTACAGAGACCTCCTACATGGCAACATGGAGCACCAGGTCATGTGTCATGATCAGCAAAACATACAATAAACCGGCTTCAACATCACCGGCCTGCCTTCTGTGTTTGGAGGAGCCCAGTAAAGCCACCATGTGGCTTGTAGCATGACCATTACTACACTGATCGGAGTGTGGTACTGTTTGTAAAGAAGTGTATTGATGCGATTATTGTGATATTGATAGGTGATTTTTGGAATATTGATACATGATTATTTGATTGATGTATAATACAATCTTGCGGTTGAAACCATTTATAAGTTGGTTATAATAAGTTAGAATAAGAAAATAGAGAAAGAAACTTAAACTATTCTGCTTTGGAAGAGCATATATGATTTGTATTTTTTCTAATAATACACATGAAGGAATAGAGAAAGAAACCCAGTCCATTACCGTTTAATTATAAGATATGCCTCTGTGGTTTGTTTACCTGTGCGTCCCACCCCCGCTCCCGAGCGAGTCTTTCATCTTCTGATAACCCGTCCCCACACATATTTACTACATATTGTTGTCACCAGGGTGGCTAATCTTGTTTCCGGAGATCCATCTTGCCTGTCAACAGTGAAATGAAACAATGAAATGAAACAATGAAATGCAAATCCTGTAAATGGCAGAGAAACATAGTGAGAAAGAGAACAGAGTGGGAGAGGAAGTGTTTTTAGTTTCAATGCATCCGTTCTCTTCCATTATTTTCTGCTCTCTTTACAACGCCTAAATCGTAGCCACAGCAAGGAGTTCTCCCTGGATGCATTCGTACATGGACGACGTTCCCTCTCATCGGCCGGCCCCGTCAGCAATGTGGTTTTTAAAATGAATAATGATTCTGATAAATAGGCCTTTTTAAACCAGGCCAAAAAAAGAGATCATCTCTAACCTTGGCTACTACTAATAATGGGTCAGGGATTAAATAAACATGACTGAATTACCATCGGTGTTCTGTCATCCAAAAGAGCGCCTGTGTGTTTTCCAGAACCATCCTCGTAAATAGCGCTATTGTCGCTGCCTTGCACATTGTAACGTGGTGTGTACAGTGTGAAACCTCTACACTGAAGTTCTGCCGTAACCGAGTCAGCCTCGGTCCACTGAGCCGTGATATTGTCGCCTCGCGACTAGTCCACCTCTTCTAAACGTTCGTTTGTAAACCAATAAGTGACGTTGAGGACTCGACGTCTTTATTTCTGACACGGTCCAACACAGATTCCATCTGATTGAAGCTCTAAAGCAGACGCACACACATAAGTAGACTGTGTGTGTGAGAGTAAAACCCTATACCCACAAAGAGGCAGTTGCACACATACAGGGATGACACGAGAAGATTGAAACTAGTGGCCTGCTGCCCACAGAAACACAATTTTCATGTTTCCTCTCCGAATAACTTGGGGGGGCAGGTCATCTGTGAGAGCCCAACAGAGAGCTGGCTGATATGTACGCTACCTGTGAATGGTGGATTGCATTGAATTGTATTCCATCTCTCCAGATGAGTCCAGTCCTTGGTCTTCTCTTGGTCTTACCTCCCCCTGCTGTTGTTCCCCTGTCTCTCTCTTGGCAGGACGTGGAGGAGCGTCTCCGCCACCAGCACCACGTGGACCTGCAGTCCCTGAGGGAGGCCCACCGCCACAGCCTGGAGACCCTGAAGCAGCAGTCGGAGCAGGAGCTGCAGACGCTACGCTTTGAGCTGGAGGACGAGGGCAAGGCCATGCTGGGTAACGGGCCCCACCAAAGACACAGCTGCACTAGAGTCTGGATCAGCGCTGTTATTAAAGATGCAGGCAGTGATTATCGGGGGGTGGGGGGGGGTTAGCCTGTGGCAGACCACTGCGACCCCTCTGTTTTTATCAGGGTAGTAGTCAACGGAGCTTCTCGGTTTAGCACTGGTGATGCTCTGGTGCCTCAGAGCTTCATGACGTTACCTCAACTGCTCGGGAGTACAGAAGAATTCCTGAATCTTAGATTTTTGGATCAAACTCTGGATATTTAATTGCTTCGACCCAGCGGTTGCAATGGACTGGATCGGCGCGGCGTGCAATTTGTGATTGGTTGACTGTCTCCTCCTCCGTACTTCCATGCAAACGGGATTCGAGCACTTGATCTTGACTCACAAGGGAATGTTTAGGCTGCGTTCCAATAAGATATAAAACACCCCCTCCTGCAATTAGGCTTATTTAAATTTTGCTCCGCACTCTGAATTATCACACTGCCTTAAGCGCAGCCACTATCTTCATAGAAATGTAGCTGTGCAAATCAGTTTGCGAGCATGCGCAGTGGCTTGCATACACAGAATCGAATCTTGTGGATTATTTTGTTTCTGTGCACTTTTGGGAGAAGATGACCTCGCCAGGGCAGCCAAGGTATGCACTTACTTGTGTTTTACAAGTCAAAACTACAGCTATGGGAGTTGCTTAACATATGTATATAACAAATGTCCACAGCTTGCCAACTGCCTCATTTGGAAACGTGCCTACACAGTGAGAGGGTGTAAGCTGAAACAAAAAATCATGACATCAACGTAGACAATGTCAATGAATAACCGGGGGTCTTGGCAAACAATCCTTAAGGCCAAATCCTTTAAACAGAGGATATGGAAATAACACAGCGTGATCCTGAACCGGGCGTGAGCCCCCGTGCAGACACGAGACGGCTTGAGTTTGGAGGGTTTGATTAAGACAGCAGACAGAATCAGGTCAGAAACAGGCATGGGGAGAGTCAGGCAGGCAAGTCACTGATGATCAATGCTTGGCACGAACGAGTGCAACACGAAAAAACCCCGGGAAGACAGACGGGCTGTGTTCCTCTTGGTTCACTTGTTCCCCTTCCCCAACCTCTCTGGGGGGGAACCAGGCAAGCAGAACCTGCCACGTCACACAGCAGCGCCTTCAAGGCACCCCAAGAGGAGTCTGTGAGGGGGGGATGTGTAACCTGCACCGGGGACAGGGCGTGGCGGGCGGAGCTGACACAGCCCTGTCAGGCTCTGTCAACCCACAGGGGTTGATTAATATGTCACATTTTGACATATTAATATGTCACATTTTGACTTATTAACGTGTCACATTTTGACACATTAATGAGTTGGAAGAGCCAAATAATCTGAGAAATGATTCACAACTGCAGATTTGTTTGAGTGGCATTTAAAAGATCTGCTACTTGCATGTTTTTTTTACCCAGCATAGTCTGTAGTGGTTGGTGTAGTTGCAACCCTGCACAAGGATAGCTTTGTCCCTAGGGTGTTCACAGATTGGTCTGAATTGAAAATCGGAGTCATAAAACAAGTCAATGGGAGTTTATCTGTCCAGATAAACGTCTGCTTTTAACGATTCTCTTGAACCATTTGTAAGCTCCACTTCTTAACGTTATTTTATTTCTAACTCCCGTCAGCCTCCTTACGGTCGGAGTTGAACCACATCCACGCGTCTGCCGTGGAGCACATGAGGCAAACCCACCAGCAGGAGACCACTGCGGCCAAGCTGGAGCTGGAGTCTGCCCTGGAGAACAGCCGCATACAGGTGAGCCGGGCCGTCACCTGGCCCAGTGTGTACTGTGCAACCTACTGTGCAACCTACCGCATACAGGTGAGCCTGGCCGTCATCTGGCCCAGTGCGTCGCCCTGAGAGCGGAGCAACCTACTGTGAGTCACCCTGTAGCTCCTCACTGTGAGTCACCCTGTAGCTCCTCACTGTGAGTCACCCTGTAGCTCCCTCACTGTGAGTCACCCTGTAGCTCCCTCACTGTGAGTCACCCTGTAGCTCCCTCACTTTGAGTCACCCTTTAGCTCCTCACTGTGAGTCACCCTGTAGCTCCCTCACTGTGAGTCACCCTTTAGCTCCCTCACTTTGAGTCACCCTTTAGCTCCCTCACTGTGAGTCACCCTTTAGCTCCCTCACTTTGAGTCACCCTGTAGCTCCCTCACTTTGAGTCGCCCTGTAGCTCCTCACTGTGAGTCACCCTGTAGCTCCTCACTTTGAGTCACCCTGTAGCTCCCTCACTGTGAGTCACCCTTTAGCTCCCTCACTTTGAGTCACCCTTTAGCTCCTCACTGTGAGTCACCCTGTAGCTCCCTCACTTTGAGTCACCCTTTAGCTCCCTCACTTTGAGTCACCCTTTAGCTCCTCACTGTGAGTCACCCTTTAGCTCCCTCACTTTGAGTCACCCTGTAGCTCCCTCCCTCTCGTTGTCGATCAGGTTCCTGGTTGCAGCTAGCCATTGGTCCAGCAAGCCGCCCGTTCCGCCCTTTAACTAGTCAAGACCAAACGCACAGCTCAGGCGCCACCCCTGAGTCGATTCAGGAGTTAGGGTGATCTTCCAAGGTTCTCTTGTGGGCCAGAGGAGCATAGCGAACAAGACTAGAAATCAGGGCTGGAAAGTTACGTTCTTGGTCATTGGTCATTTTAGGCAAGTATGAAAATGTAGAGTTGAAATTATATTTAGCTGATATCTGCCTGATAAAACCATGTTCAATAGAACCATATAGAACACTAATGACACCTTCAAAGCTAACCACAGTCTCCTCCAGATGGAACATTTTGCTAAATATTTTATTCCCTGTGCCGTGTTTTTCCAAACCTTCAGGGAATTCAAATGAAAAACGATTATTAGTTTGTGTCGATATTTGTTCAAATAAAATATGTTTCTGTGAAAATGGCTGTTCAACATGCCCTGTACTTGGTACCCAGCCTACAGTTCCAGCATGTATGCTCTGTGCTAGAAGCTTGGCGGACCACTCTTCCCATCTGAGTGGGCTGTCACTTCTGAAGCCAGACATCCCAGCATATTGCAGCCACAGGCTTGCTGCTAATGTGGGCACCATGGCTGTAGTGCCAGGGAGATTACTGGGAGCATAATCAGCTCTGAATTAAATGCATGGTGAGGTATTTGTAGGGGGGTTTTTTTGCGGGAAGATACAAACTACTACTATGCCATACAATATCACATTGTATGGCTAAATAAGGAAGAGAAAAAGGTTATGCAGTTCTTTAAACGTTAAAATGTTTAACAAAGGTCCTCAGTATAATTATATTATACTATATTGGCTTGATTCATTCTGAACTAATTTCTTATCTAGTATTTGTTTTTGTTTTATTTGTATATGCTGTCAATATGTTCCACGAGGTTAGGGTGCCATCCGTGGTTTCAAACAAATGTTATAGGTTCATATATAAACCTAAATGTACACCCAAATTTGCACCCAGTAATCCTGAACCTCCAGCAATCTTCAAAAACATAATGCCTTTAGTTTTTTCATTGTTTAGAAAAAGGCAACAATTCTGTATTATTATTATTTAGATATTGTGCAATTGTCTCCATCCGGATGTATTCAATCTGCCATATTGCTTTGTGCGATGGATGGGATTTTGAAAACCATGTCTAAAAGAATAAAGTGTGGTAGAAACAGTCTCCAGCTGTCAGTGAACGCCCCTTCCCTTCGCCGAACGTAGGAGCGTGAGATGTTCGCCCGCATCACGGAGCTCCAGGACGAGGTGGCCCGGAGGAAGAGCCACATCGCCCAGCTGGACCACCAGATCCACACCCTCAACGAGAACATCAGCACCCTCACCAAGGAGCTGGAGCTCAAGGGCAAGGAGGTGCTGCGCATCCGCAGCGAGGCCAACCAGCAGATCAGGTGAGTGGAGGGGGAAGGGGGATCCAACAGGAGGTCTGAACCACGTTTTGGAAAGCTGGCCGACTTTTGGCTAAAGGTGACGTATTATACCACCAGGTCGGAACGTGATTAGTCCTCTTCTGACATCACAAGTGGGCGTGTCCACCTAGATGTGTGCTGGATAGATCAGTCTACCAGCCTACCCAGTGGACCGTAGCAAACGTTGCTCATCTATCCGTCATACATCGAGGTGGAAACGTCCACTTGTGATGTCAGAAGAGGCAGATTTTCAGAACGGCTTGTAACGGCTAATCACACACTCACACCTGGTGTTATAATATGTCACCTTCAGTGTTTGAATAGCCGCATTGATCCGTAATATAATCCATATACTTAAATCTTATCGGTGAGAGGCGTCTTTGATACCACGGCTAATGCCTCCTCAGACATGACCGGACATGAGCTAATGCCCAGCTCCTCCACTCACGTCAGCGTTCCATGAGCTTAGATTAATCTGTTCACTGATAACGTACAAGCAGTTAACAAGATAGAAAATGAAAGCCCCCACCTCCAAAAGTACAAACCAAGAAAAATCATAACTTCCTCCACTGCTGGTCCACTAGAATACAAATGCATGTGAAATGTGTGTACGCAGTTAATAAATAAGATTGATTGAAGAAAAATAAGGTCACCAAATATCTTGGGGAAAACAAAATTGAGCTAACCAAGCTTTTTTGGTATGCAGTATTCAAATTAATTAATTAATTCCACACACGCTTGACTACTGGAATGAATAAATCTAAATCTCTTTGTGAGTGTGTGTTTGTGGATGACGGCTGGTTTAAGCAGCCTCACCTAGCGTCAGACTCACCTGGCGTCTGATTGGACTCTGGGGCTGGGTGAGGCTGCACACCTGTTGCACATTGAGTAATCAATGTGCAAAGGTTAAACCAGGCGTCCCCAAACACACTCCATCCCTGCATTCCAATACCCATACCACCATACTTCAAGTAAATATAAAATTATGTGATTTGGAACTGAGCCCCACAGTCACTCACCTAGACTACAGAGTAGTGCTGCAGACAGACTCGGGATGGTACTACAAAGCTTTCCCCTGCCAGGTCATTCTAAGTCTGTCTCTGTTCACTGGAGTTATAAGGTCAAACTGTATTCCATGTGAATCTCATTTTAACTGGTCTCAGGGATTAGGGATTAATTCTGTTTCCAGGACGACAGCAATTGGTTCCGAGCACTTTTTTTTTTATACTGACACGCAATCCATGAGAAATATAAATCCACCCCTGTATATTTTTACAATTCGCAAGTGGCTGTATATGTGGAATGGATGGGATTATGCACTCCTTGTTGTGCTACTATCAACAGATAACACAACCTGGGGTTCAGAACAAAGGCTTTGTTAGCATCTACTGCTGGATTATCTCTTTCTTAAACAACAGCATTGTTGTACACCTGATTCAGATTGGTCATTCTAAGGGTTTCAAATAATAATATAATTTAAAAAATTCAATAATAATACAGTTTCAAATAAATGTTATCTATTAATTAAAAAAACGATTTAGTACTGAAGCGGAATATGGACTTGTATGTTTATTGTAGTTAATAATTTAGCAATCAAATACCATCTGTCAACTGGTTGACAATAACATCTTTATGTGCCCCAAGATACACCTCACTATGCAAATATAACTACATAGTTCTTAAGAGCCACAAACCCTGATATGTTATTATGAAAGTGCCCTTCCCCAATCTAGTAGATTAATATTGAGCATGGACAGGCCTTTGCCGTCTGTAATGGCCTGATAATAAGCTCCCTGAGGTCCATTATGAATAACTTAGGACGCTGTGTGCGTAACATGGTGTAAGGGACCGCCTCATTAGCAGCTAATGCAGAATACAGGATTGAATGAACACAAAATGTTCCTGTCCATTAGCATTGAACATTCGGGGACATGTGTATGCGTGAGATGTGTTGTTTTCCACCCACAAACA
>OOFH01093143.1:0-11421 GCA_900323355.1 Merlangius merlangus
GTAAGGGATGTGTGTCAGAGAGAGAGAGAGAGAGAGAGAGAGAGAGAGAGAGAGAGAGAGAGAGAGAGAGAGAGAGAGAGAGAGAGAGAGAGATAATGAATGGTCGTGAAGGAGTTTTACAGGAAATGCGACAGAATGATCGTGGTCATGAATTCAGCCATCCAATCAACTTTTATTCAAAGTATTTCGACCCAGCTGCTCTGATTGTGGAGTGCACTAGGCCGGTTCATCCTTGCTCTTGCTGTGTATCTTTCTTCTCCTCCTCCTCCTCCTCCTCATCTTCCTCATCCTCCTCAGATACAGGCGCAAGGCCTGAGCCATAATGCTCATTTCTATACCTCAGTTGCTCCTGTTGTCGTTGACTCTGCAGTGTCAAACATGGAAACAAGATTTACAGCCCTAAAGCCCTTACACTGAATAATTATGCATAGAAAAACACATTACCTAATATTTGCACCTAAGTGGTTCCTAAGTGTCTTTTGTACCTTGATGGCTTGGGACTTGCTTGCCAACTCTTGTTGTGGACACGTGTGGGTTTGAGCCGCCGGTTGACTGTCACAGGCCTTCCCCGATTCTTTCCTCTCTTTGAAGAGGTTTTTTAACTTTATTCGAGACAAAGACAGATTTTCAACTTAAAGGCGGTGTGTACCAAACAATGAAAGGGTGAATGTTTTATCTGTTGTTCTCACCTGCTCCGTGACCATTCTGCGCTGCCTGTCGTGGTCCACTTGACTGATCGGTTTCGTGTTCTGTCTCTCTGAAGATGCTCTATCATCGGTATCCTATGCAAGTGAAATATGTTGGACTTATTCTAAAAAAATATTCAACAGCATTTCTGTTAGCAGTATTCTATTTACCGAGTGACCTTGGGTGAGTGCTTGTAACCCCTGGACAGCGTTCAACTTCACAAGCTGTAAGCTCATCATTAACACAAAGTATACGAAATTAAAGCATACACATTACCAACATTGTTATTTTTGTTTTTAATCATATTTTTTTTAATATTACTGAGAACTGAAACTCCACCTTCAGCTTCAATGCAGAAATCGTACTTTCGGCCTCTGACTGCTCCGCCTCTCTTAGTATTTCTTGGACCTCCAAAGCATGCTCCCTAACACATGAAGGACTTTAGGTACTCCAACAAATCCCAAACCAATCCTACCATAGTCATAGCCAATAATAATCAGTATTCCTGATTTGTATTCCCTTTACATACTTTTCCTTCAGTTCCACCTGCATGTTTGCCAGCTGTTGGGCCGTATTTAAAGCCCAAGTGCTTTCCAAATGATCCTGCCAATATAAAAGAAGAAACACACTTAGTTTAGACCCTTAATGGCATAATTCAGACTAAATCGCTCAATAATGGGAGGGACTTTGGTCCAATGCAGGTCCAATACATTCTCCTGTGCTGGCATCCTCCGGCCTAGAAGACCACTCATCTTCTAGAGGAGGAGGGGGAGGAGAAGAAGGAGGAAGAAGATTAGTACATATTTGTTTATCTGTGTAATAAATCCACTTATGCCTGTTTACTCATCCTTACCGGTGAGGGATCATTCAACCTTCCATTGGGGTGCATCATTGGCTCCCCTATCTTGGGTGGCATGCTGAGTCTTAACAAACAGAAAAGAAGACAGGCTTCAGAGACAGAGCAGAGAAACAAGAAGAGAGGGTACGGGCCGATGACATATTTATAAATGTTTAGACATTCTTGGTTTACACTTACATCGTCATCGTCTCTTTGTCTACTGTCTGCACAGCCTCACCAACTGATAACATACACAAGAGTTAAAGAGATTGAGTCCCTCTATTCACTTTTATTTGACTTGTCTTAACTGACTCAATACATTAATGGATGTACCTGGGCGTTCACCCCTCTGTGTGTGAACCAGCTCCCTGCTCCTGTTCTTTTCCAGTTCCAGTTGTTGTTTGCATGCGTCCAGTTCAACACGCAGTATTGAGTTAGTCTCCCTCTGTATGCAAATATAACAGTCATGAATGAGTCTCTGTCTTGGATAGCAGTCATTGTTTAGTTCCAGTTGATAAATATGTAAGCCTTCACAAGTTACCTTTGTCCTGTTAAGTTCTGCCACAAGGTTAGCTTTGTGCAGAAGCAGCGCCTTAATTTCTTCTCTTTGAAGGGAAAATTATTTTAGTGACTGAATGCATTCCTACCAATAGAGATTGTGTGTTCAGTCAATTTGCTCACTTGTCTCTACCCTGCTCAGTTTGAAGTCCTTGAACCTCAGCAGCCAGTCTCGTAGCTTCCTCCTGGAGCTGAAATGATTCAGTTCAGAGACAGAATCATAATCGGTTCCAGCGCAAAGCAATTATAGGCAAAATACGAAGACCAACTGATGTGAAGATCAGACCTGACTCAAGGCCCCGGCATAATATTTATTGGGTACTTTCATTGGTTTCATTTATTTATTTTTGTATCTTATTTCAAAAGGAACTGGAGATGTGGAAAGTTTAATTCTCATTTGGTGCGGAACAAAGTCTGAACATGGAGTTGTGTGCACACAGCCAGTCTAACCTTGTGTCCAGGGTCCTGCTGTTTCATGGCCTCTAACTCCTTCTGTGTGGAGCTCAGACTAAGCGCAGCCGCCTGCCATTTCTCGTTCCAGAACGAGGCCGAGGCCCTGAGCTCCTCCTTGCCACTAAGTCTCTCAGACTCCTGCTCACGAAACTCCTGCGCCTTCACGCAGAGCTCCTCCTCCTTCCCCTGGACCTCAGACTCCAGACACAGACAGCGGTCCTGCAGCCTCTGGTGGTCTGCATGCAAAGCATCCAAAGTTTCCCTGCAAACATGTGTTTTTATGACAGATGTTTTTATGACAATGTTACTATTTGCTGCCATTAATTATGTACTTTTTAAATTGATCCCAAGCAACAGTGAATTCTGATACATTTATTCGTTTTTAGCCATCATCTTCCTCTAGTCTAGAGTGCCTACAAGCAAGCTTTTGCCAGTCGGAATTGAACCCAGTACCTTTCAGGTTGAAAACAAAAACCCATATCCACTCCAATAGCATGTTGCGTGATGGATGACCTCATGCATGAATGACGTCCCTATTTCACCTGAGCTTTCTGCGCTCTTCCGTCCATTCTGCTAGCTCCTCCTCTCGTCCACGTGTATTACGGTCACCCAGAATCTCCTCCTTCTCCTGAATGAGCTGGGTGCATTTGGCCTTGAGTGTAGACATCTGACAGGACTGGCTATCTCTTTCCGCCCTGAGCTCGCCGAGCTGAGCCAGGGACGTTTCCAGGCTCTGCTTGACCATCTTGAGTTCACTTCTCAATGTTTCGTTGACCTGGCGTTAAGCGAGAAGTAAGAGTGTGACTCATGTGCGGAGGATGTGGTGGAGCTAGCGTGTGACTGCATCCCAATCTCCAACCTTCTCACCTCTTTGATGGATTTCATGGCCTCCCTGATCAGGGCGCTGTCCTGGCCCTGGTTCTCCTGCTCACGGAGCTGAGCAAACGCCTCCCCGTTGTACTGAGCCTTCCCTTGCTGCCTCAGACGCACACCCTGGGCATGCTGCTGGAGGTTTGCCTTATCCAAGGGGAGACACATATATGCATAAACAGCACGAGATCCAATAGCAGACTACAGTTTGTCACATGGAATTGACTGTTGATGACCAAGTACTGATAATGTAACAACAATGTACACATTCATTCGGGGTCTGGGTAAACACATTTCGGCAGATAGGGAAGAAATAAAACTGAAGACAATGTCGCTAGATGTCACAGGGTACTGCCAAAGACAGTCGATAGTTGATTAACATATATAATGTCAACAGGATGTCTTGTAATAAGACAGGGAGGGGGAGAAATGCTACGATTGAAATAATTGTATTTAGCTGAAAACACATTTCTGTAGAGGTCCCGCATCTATTGTATTCGTACCTTGTGTTTCATGTCCAGGAGTTGTGCTGGAGTCTTAATACTGGGCCGTGGTTGGCCTCTGCTCTTCATGAGGTCGTTTGTGTCTTCCAGACGCTGCTGGGCCTCCTGCAGCCTGTGCACCAGCTCCGCCCGCCTGGAGCCCCGTTCTCCCTGGGCGGAGTGGAGCTCCCCCGCCCGCGACGGGTCCAGGGGGAAGCCGGGAATGTGCTCTGGACTTAGGTCTGACGTGGACATCCACTGCCTCATGTTTGGCAGTGTCGGTCCAAAACCAACAGTGCTGGCGAAAGGGTCGCTTTTAACAAAGAATTTGAAAAAGTTCAAAAAATCAAAGGCAACCAGAATATCTGATCCATCTTTCCACAGACCACTCACTAGCAGTGACCTGCATCTTTATTTGAACAGCATGTACACGTTCTTCCTCTCACCAGTGGTTCGACAGAAGCCCTAACCCAGAGGCAGCAGCCATGCCACTATGTGCTGAAGACTGTCAAGAAAAATAAATGAAAATTAACGGATCTGAACCCTGATCATTATACAATTACAGAATCACACTTGAACCTACAGGATAACACTCTTGTCTTGGACGTGACCCCCCCACTCACCTGGGCTTTAAATAGATATGCGTCGTCCCATGCATCCAGATCTGCGAGGGCCAACAGGCCGGTAGGTTTGAAGGAGCGCGTGGAGCTCTTTGAGAAGCTGGACTCCCAGTCATTCCTGCTCCTGGTGTAGGACAGGCTGCGGTCTTCGTCGGCCCACATGTTCTTTCAGAGTGCGAGATGGGGCCAGGACGCTTGAGGGCTAGATGATGATGATCACGGTCTCCAGTCGTATAGCAAGTGTGACACTATTCTCAGAGATGTGACTGGCATTTTCCACTGCTTGTTTGCTTGGTAACAAGAAACAAGCTGTCAATTTGAATTCCTTTATTTTTTATCATATTGTTTCTGCAATAATAATGTCTGAATGTATCCCCTGCTGGCTTTTGTCTGGAATATTGTTTCATTGTATGTAACCCGCTTAATACATTTGATTGTGAGTTGGTCAGCACACACACGCACACCATAATCACAGTATCTATGGTAAACATAACACACAGAAATATTTGGTTGGGTGTGCTGTCCACAGAGAACCTCACCAGCTAAATCTGGTGTTCGCTGTTTGTTATTAGTGTTGAGATCATCTCTACATACTATGGTGTGAATCAATAACAGACTCAATGACCTCTCTGAGAGGGGCCTGTATCTCAAACAAACAGTAATGAGCAAATGCTTAAAGATAGAGAGAACTTAGTGTTCAAATCTAGTCATGAATGAGTCTCTGTCTCGGATTGCAGTCATTGTTTAGTGTGTTGTATTTAAGTAACATTGTCAGAAACTGTATTCGTTTTAGGCTGTAGATTTTTTTTGTTGAAGTGTTAAAGTCTCCATAGTACGCATATGCTATTGTTACAGGCCAGTGTCAAATACTGCATGCTCCTGGCTCAATACAAAGTCATACTTAAATAATTAGATTCAACACCTCAATCGCTGTTTGTTCTCTTTAATTCATATTACATATTTAAAGATATTATCCCTTTTCAAATTACTTAATGCATTAAAAAAGAACCAAAGTGATCCAATGAAAATATAAACTTTTAATTTGGAAACACACAATCCCTACTTTTACTTCGAAGAAAAATCACGCAGAAAACGGAAATGGAAAGCGAAACGCCAGCAAACAGCGGGTGACGATACACGAAGCTAAGTGGCTAACAGTTCAAAGGCGCAATTTTGTTTTCCTTTGGCGTTTCAGTCACAGGTTCAGACACAAGCAGTGGTCGAGGCAAAACAAAACCTCCCCTAGACCGTTTCGAAAAAGGTAAGACTCAAATTCGGCGTATTCCTGCCGATGTACGTGATTTGAGCAACAGGAACGGCGCTAAGTTCAGGCAACAACACCGCTAGCTAGCATCGAGCTGCAGCTAAACGATGTGCGAACAGCTGAACACTGATATCCTCTAACGTTCCACACTCAATCAAACACTACACTCCATGTATTTTCTTCTTTCCGACCAGCATTTCTTGTCGTTGTAGGAGATGGCAGCCGATTGGTTAGGTAGTTTGGTGTCCATCAACTGCGGTCCGACGCTGGGAGTGTACCAGGGAGAGGTGTCCTCCGTGGACCAGACGAGCCAGACAATCTCCCTGAGACAGCCCTTCCACAATGGGGTCAAGTGTTCCGTCCCCGAGGTCACTTTCAGGTAGAGGCAACATTATATAATACACATTTTCTATGTAATTTAACGTTATGAACTGTTTCCATGTATTTCTGTCTGTTTATGTACTGGATATATCTATAGATGACTATGGTAGCATTTATAGATATCTATCATAGATATGATGGATAGATATGATAGATAGATATAATTTCTATTATAGCTATCCAACAAATCACTGTTGTGGATCCCTCTGCACAGCAGTTATTGTTTTTAACAGTGATGTGATGTCCTCTTCAGTGCGATGGACATCAAGGAGCTCAAGATTTTGGACATTAGTAATGGCTGTGCGGTGAACAGCGCCTCTGTGTCCAGCAAGACTAGCAGTGCACCGGTCGCTGTGCCAAAGGCTGACCCCAGGGCTCAGGGGAGACTCAACTCTCCCCAGCACTGCTCCAAAAGTTACGGTGAGCGACATCTGGATGTGCCTGGCCAACCCAAGGCTTTTCGTCGACGACACAACTCATGTAAGTGTCGATGCGAAGCGAGAACCGTTAACGGATGCCATTACCCACCTCAGCCGCAACGTCAGTAATGTAGAATACAATAATGTGACATTCACATTCTGCGTGTACATTTTGTTATAGTGCTCATGTGATGTTTATAGCTATTTTTTCTTCTTCTTTGGCATTAATTTTAGTTCTGTGACTATGGCTGAGAAAGTGTCACCCAAATTACACATCCTCAAATAATTAAGTGTATCTCATTCCATGAGGATTTAATCAAATGTATTGTGTTTCCCCGACCGTTCAGGGTCTTCAAGTAGTCGAGGGGCGAACCAGCCGACCCCCAAGAAGAACGGGGTGAAGAACGGGGGCGGTCCCATGAAGCAGCGGGACGACGAGTGCTTCGGGGACGCCATGGACGACGGCCTGGACACTGACTTCGACTTCGAGGGCAACCTGGCGCTCTTCGACAAGGCGGCCGTCTTCTCGGAGATCGAGGGCTCGGATCGCCGCGGCAACGGCACCAGGTCGCGTGGCACGCCCCAAGAGCAGACGCCCACGCGCTACCGCCACGATGAGAACATCCTAGAGAACAAGCCGGTCGTGTACAGGCAGATCAAGGTGCCGCAGGCCGGAGCCAAAGAGTACTGCACCGGTACGTCCCTCCACACTCCATCAGTCCATCAATCAATTAATCTCTTTATTTTACCAGGTGAAAATTCATTGAGATTAAATCTCTTTTCTAAGATAGAACCATGCCAAGAAGGCATCACTGTGATAAAATAAGCACAATCAACAATCGCGTACAATTCTCATAAACCACATTCATTATGTGACAGCATTAAAGGTTGGGTATGGAATTCTCTTTTGGTCATTTTTGCAAAATAACTTACAAATCCTTATCATAACCCACTTACAGCCACTGAGTTAGAAGTACTGGCATAAAAATGAAACAAGTCAATCATCTTTGGAACGGGCAGGGCTCGGAAAACACCAGCCAATGATTTCCAGAACCACCGAGTTGCATTGGACAGTAAGTACGTCAATCAAACGGTCGTACTGCACTGCCCCTCCCCTGCGCGTTACCCCTTCGTGCACGTACTCAAAGCTCATGGCCCAGAGCAAGCTTCTGTTTGTTGTTATCCTGCGGTCGCTACTGGAGCTAGCTAACTAGCTAATCCACATTTGGACCTAGCACTAGAAGACAACCCTAAACTCCAACCTAGCTAGCCTGGCTCGCTTTTGCGCATCTGTGTTCGCGCTCGTGCATAATTGCGCGTCCTTGTACTTGGATCGGGTGGAGTCAGAGTCAGCGTTGAAGGAGAGGGGACCATTTGAGTTGTGTATTTTCAAAATCCGCTGGCGTTTCGCAAATCCCATACCCAACCTTTAATTAATATACAATAGAAGATTAGGGGCCAGACTTTGTTTGAAAATTAAAAAAAATTGTAATGCTGAAACATTTGTTTTAGCATTGCATAACCTCAAAGTTGGTTGGTCTCTTGACCGTGTCCCTGCCTCCTCTGGCTAGACTCGGGGCTGGTGGTGCCCAGCGTGTCCTACGAGCTCCACAAGCGGCTGGTGGCGGCCGCCGAGCGCCACGGCCTCTCGCTGGAGCGGCGGCTGGAGATGACGGGCGTGTGCGCCAGTCAGATGGCGTTGACGTTGCTGGGTGGGCCCAACAGGTGAGCACGTGTATGCCTGTTTGTAGGTCTCCAGGTAGTCATGTTAAAGCCTCATTGATTAGCTTATATAACAAATAACACACAAGAGGGAAAAGATGCTACAAATGTGAAGTGGCATTTACTTATCAGAATCAAAGATTGTGGTTGCTTAATTTAATTCCAAAAGCAAATTAGGCTTTCATGTGTAGTGCTTTCTCAAGTAAATTGCTTTGAGAAGGCCGTCACTCAAGATAATTAACTCTAAGAAACAGGCAATGGTAGGCAAGTAAGTCACGGTTGCATAATGCTTGCTATGCTAATATCGGCACAGCAACCACATTAGACCTTCAAGGCACCAAAGTACTGGAGCCACAGGTCACGTGTGAAGCCCCGAGGCGTATCAAGATCACAACATGCCATTCATCCCTGTGGCAGTAATGTCCTTGTGAGCCCCCTGCTAAATATAGGGAGACAATTAGTTTCGGTGCCTCATTCGGTGTCTTCCCGCAGGCTCACGCCCAAGAATGTGCACCAGCGTCCCACGGTGGCCCTGCTGTGCGGCCCGCACGTCCAGGGGGCGCAGGGCATCAGCTGTGGGCGGCACCTGGCCAACCACGAGGTCGAGGTCATCCTGTTCCTGCCAAACTTTGTGAAGATGCTGGACCCGGTCACCACAGAGCTCGCAATCTACAGCCGGACCGGGGGGAAACAAGTGTCGAGTATTAAAGGTACAGCCGAGGTCTATGCTCGCCGTTTATCAGAGATCACAAGCGAAGGTTTCAAGCTAGGTCAGTCAAGAGTTTGGTGGGGGGGGTCGCCACATCACACCAAACATTCGTCCTCTCTCCACAGACCTGCCCGACTCCCCCGTGGACCTCATCATCAACTGTCTGGACTGCCATGAAAACACATTCCTGATGGACCAGCCCTGGTACCGAGCGGCGGCTGACTGGGCCAACCAGAACCGAGCGCCGGTGCTCAGCATAGACCCTCCGGTCAGCGGACAGGGGCTGGCCGTGGAGGCCAAGTGGTCCCTGTCCCTGTGCCTGCCGCTGGCCCTGGCCGAGGGGGCGGGCAGGGTGTACCTCTGTGACATCGGGGTGCCCTGCCACGTGTTTCAGGAGGTGGGCATCAAGTACCATTCTCCCTTCGGCTGTAAATTTGTCATCCCTCTGCATTCTGCGTAGCGGCCCTCCCGATTTGGCTACGAGCCGATATCTTCTCACCACCGTTGGCCGTTTGGGTATTTCAAGCCTTAAATTCCATAGGGTGTAGTAGTGCTTACTAACATTCACCCAATTTACTCAAGCATCGGTGCGTTGCTCAAGTGCGCTGATTCTAAATGGTCATCGTCTGCTCCCCGTCTCTTTTTACGAAGGGCTATGGTAAATAATCCTTGGTTATTTGTTCAGTTGTTGATCGATGGACAAATGTGTTCCTGGGTAACACGTAAGCCACGTTTAAGTTGCTCATTAAGACTACAGTAGCTGTGTAACGGCCCATGTTGTGAGCATGATATTTTCGATGTTGGAAAAGAAGGGCCATTGACAGTCTAACAACTATTGAATCTGTTTCAAAAAGGTTTAAGTGCGGTGGTTATTACGGGACATTAAGCTGTTATTAGTTTAAGCTCTTGCCATTGAGGAAATTGCTATTCAATCTCTGCCATGTGCAATCGTCAGGCTGTGAGGTTGTATTTCTGAACACATTGGTTTTAGGATAAGCTGGTTGAAATCGTGAATTCCAAAACAATGTTTTCTTGTGTCCCTCATTTTTTTGTACACCTGGTCCATGTTTTCAGCCAATTGAATTTTTGTTTCCTATTACAGAATGTATTAGATACAAAACAAAGCATCGACATCTATGACCTGTTTCTAAACGAGACCTATTTTCTATCGGGCAGCTAGTATCGCGTTAAAGCGCTTTCCACAGGTATACAGACACATGCTATTTGTGGGTCTCCAGGTCACTTGTTCACTTGTTGAAAGCTATGTTCAATGTTTTTGACTAAAGACTAAAAAAAACAAGATAGAAATAATTTAGTTAAGTGGTGTCCGTCAGGATTAAAGCCACTTAAGAACCTTTTTCAGCTTTTGGAATATTGAAATGTGAAGAATGTGAAGTAAGATGGACTCTTATCTCTGTGGCATAGCCATTAAATAAAGTATGTCTTAATCTTAAACAATGTGTTTAAATTGCATATGCGTTATTCCCTCCCTACTTTATTAGTTTGAATTATCTTTTCAAAAAGATTATTTTTATTGAAAAATCTGATCCACATATACCAGTTAACTACATATCCTGATGAATGCCTTAATTAAGGGGTTTAGAGACAACCAGGCGCTTGCCGTTGAAGGAAGATTCAGACAAGATTTCAAATTTGATGTATTTAGTTTATGCATTTATTCATTCAGCCACCTGGTGGCAATAAAACTACATATATTTTCTACAATATATATATATTTGCCTTTTTTAACACTAATTCCCTCCGGTGATTCTCATATTCAGCGACTTCTATAAGTGTAAAGCATAAACGCCAACAAATTTACTGAACAGTTATTTTGAGCACATTTTTCATTTGTTTTTCAACCATTCTAGGCATTGTAAGAAAAACATTTATTTATTTAACTCGAATCATTCCTTAATGAAAGTATGCATTTACCGATACGATAAGAATAGTTTGAGTTATTTATACGGATTTAAAGTCCGATGAGCAGACGACGAGATACAAGGAAACTGCATCGATGAGCAATCTACCGTGACTGCGCATGTGCAGTGAGAAATGAAAGGTGGGGCAAAACTTGAATGTTTATAATGACAGAAGAATGTTCGCTGTTTATAGTTTGTAGAAGTGCAGGCATTTGCATATGCGTTATTCCTTCCTTGCTTAATTGTCTAACCTCGGACTTAAAAAAAAGATGGCTAGGTAAACATTTAGGGAATGCAAACGCTGCGTAGTCTTTTTTACTAAATGATGTCACGGAGTGCGCCAATATTTTCCATTTGCCTATTTTTTTGTGACTTGTGTCGGACATCTCTGTATCGGTTATAACACGGTTCTTCACTTTCGGGACTTGATGCATCCTGCTGAACACGGACGTGCTACCGTAAGCAGATCTTCTCCGTAGCCTGCTCTCCGGACAAC
>OOFH01093150.1:0-11818 GCA_900323355.1 Merlangius merlangus
CCTTGGTGGGTTATTTTATTTCCTTTTTAATGGCTTCTAAAAACCGATGGCCTGCATCCAAATCTCAGCCAAAAAGAGCCATGTATAATACTTACAGCACTACCATATTTATTGGTTTGAGGTTAAATAAAGCTCTTTTATCTGCAGGGGTCCTTGACCAGCGTGTGGAAGTAGGCCTACCTGATTTGAAAGATAAAGAACACAAGTGTGTGTATATGTATGTGTATATATATATATATATATATATATATATATATATCAAACATAATTACATTGCAAATACTGCACATTTATATATGCATCCCTGAGAATGCTGACAACTACCCCAAGATGAATTCCTTGTAGCCTACACTTTGTCCTTTGGCAAACACATTAAAAGATTCTGATGAGGAAAACGGCAGCGTATACTCCTTTTTTTTATCTTGGCTGAAATATATTGAAGATGTCTGCATGTGCCAAAAATCAGGAGTCGTCCAGATTAGAATGTGTCCGAAGAAATTGGCAGACGGTCCCTAATGTGGCCAGGATGAGTAGTGGATGTTCGAGCACCGAGCAGAAGCAGCAGCAGCAGCAGCTCTAGTAGTCGGCGGTCGCTGTCTGACAGTGACCCACGATCAACATCCAATATACCGCCAATTAATTATATCAACGGGCGCATCGGGACTGGATATCGTGCTTTAACGTTTCATTGTGGACATGAGGACATCTGATAAACGTCAATTCCTAAAAGGTGGACTAAAAAGCTTCTCTCGCCTCGGTTTTCGCCCAGCATATGAAAGGTGATGCCGCAGCACAGCCACAGAGAGACCGCCTCTCCGGGTCCACGACCCGTCTGGTAGTAGCATTAGCTCCGCGGCTAGCAGCACAGCCTCAGAGGACCGCCTCTATGGGTACACCACCAGCCTGTAGCATTAGCTCCACGGCTACTACCAACAACACATTAGATGGGGGGGGGGGCTGAATTATTGCATTAATTTCAAGCTAAAATCCTGTTAGATACATGCGCACACAATAATTATTGTGCAGTCTCGGCGATTCACTCACTTCAGTAATTTCATGAGCCGTGTTGTGTATTATGTTAACACAGCCGAGGCTAGCGCCGTGCTACCGGCGGAGGATGAACTTGGTATTGTGCGGAGTTGCGGAGCGGAGCAGGCCGGTGAGAGGGAGCGACGCAGGCCGGTGAGAGGGACCGACGCAGGCTGTGGAGAGGGAACGACGGGCCGGGGAGAGGGAGGGACAGGCCGAGGAGCGGGGGCTACGCTGGCTGGGGAAAGGGAGCGACCGGCCGGGGAGCGGGAGCGACGCTGGCCAAGGGAGGGAGCGACGCAGGCCAGGGTCGGGAGCGACGGGCCTGGGAGAGGGAGCGACAGGTCGGGGAGAGGGAACGACGGGCTGGGGTGAGGGAGAGACGCAGGCCGGGCGGAGGGAGGCCAGCGGAATACATAAATACAGCGGCCTCGATCAACACACCGTGTCCGTAAATTAGCTTGTTACCAATGACCGGATACTATAATATCCTTTCGATAAATGGGAGAATTTCGGCGAACGCTATGTTTCCGTTCAGCTTTGCTTAATTGATTGACGTCAACCGAAATCATCTTCACGGTGTTTTCCTTTCAATGCTATAAAGTAACGTCATAGTTTCTGATACAGCTTTCGGTGATGATTGCATGACGTTTAGCGATCTATTTTTTTCTTAAATGAATGACTTTGAGGATAGCGAGCGACATTAAACGATGTGTGCATTTGATGTATGTTCATTACATTCGGGATTGGGCATCCGTGTCCAATAATCTTGAGTCTCACTGATTGAGCTGAATGATCAAACGGTTTGTCTTCGACATGCGGACACACCACACCACGCCCCAGGTTCTGTTGATCTCATGTTCAAATGTGTATTACCATGGCACCATAACCGACCAACATTTACCGACCCATATTGGTTCATTGAGTTAAGCGCTCCGCGGCGTCCGTACTTTAAGGAGGACAGGAGAGGCGGCAGGTGTTTGGTGATGTCGGCGCTCTATTTTGCACAATCTGTAATGCTGCACCGAGATCCAGCTTTTTCCTCTCACGACTCACTGTACTGGTTTAAAAAAATATATTAATCAGAAGATTCCTTTCAGCTTTGAGTCTTTCCCATATTTTCACGCCGTTCAAGTATCTTGGCTATCATAGCTATTTACTCAGGAGAACTGTCAATGTTAATGCTGACATATTTTTAAATGTTCTAGGCTGAAACGCTGACAGCATGGATTTGCTAATATAACATGCCGTCGTCGGCTTTGAAATGACTGCCGTATATTTGACGAAATAAATGCTAATTATATAGCTGCAACTCATTCACTTTCCATTTAGCTTGTGTGTAAAATACAATGTGAAAGGAGTGAAAACCTGTAAAGGTAACTCAATGACCACTCCATCTCATGTCATTACCGTAATGGGTTGCCATTCATTCACCATGACACACATGGCACATGTGCAAAGGAATGTTTCATCTCAAGGCTTTGGTGCCACTCAGTACCTGCTGTGTTCCCCTTCAGAACCGAGATGACCGTTTCCCTGGCGACAATACAGCCCATCCGCAAGGGATATCAGCCCGGCTTGGTTTGTGGACAGGGCACCGCTGGGATGAGATAATACAGCTTGTCTTGGCTGCTTCATCCTGCTGCTACACCAAGCTCCGTGGCTCCACCTGTAGACCCCGAAGCCCTCCCAAGCTACCCCCGCCCCCTCCAGTGACATCATGACCACGCCCGCGCTGCTGCCGCTCTCCGGGCGAAGGATCCCGGCGCTTTCGCCTGGCGCCTCCTCCTTCCCGCACCATCGCGCCACGCTGAGGCTCTCCGAGAAGTTCATCCTGCTCCTCATCCTCAGTGCCTTCATCACACTGTGTTTCGGGGCCTTCTTCTTCCTGCCCGACAACTCCAAGCACAAGAGATTCGACCTGGGCCTGGAGGACGTGCTCATCCCCCACATCGACGCCCCCAAGGTGGGGAAGCACGCCGCGGGGCAGGTGGTCATACACGGGCAGGGAGGACACGATGAGCACAGACACAGGTAAGCAGAAACGCTGCATTGTGCTGTTCACTGTTTGCCTGTTCTGGATGAGGTCGCTGCACCTGCTGTTTAAGTATATGTGTCAATAAGACCGGCATACAAAATCCATCCATGTCATCACAGTTCAAAGTGGAGTGAAGCCCTGTTTTGAGTATGACAATATTTAAGGCTATTATTATTTTGCTGTCTTAATCTCTTCATCCAGGGACCATCCCGGGCCCCCTTCCCCTTTCCAAAATAAAAGGACATTTAAACATGTGGAAAGCAGTCATGTGACAAACCCATTGAACAATAACATTCCCAATTTTGAGTTCATCGTTACCATTGTTGGTTATTTGAAATACATTTGCAACTTCCATGAAATGATTAGCATGCAACAGGAGACATGTATTTCATACCTGTGCACATGCACAGCAATGGTGATATATTTCCTGTCATGTTATCTGCAGAAACTTGCCAACCTTAGAGGCCAAAAACCACCAAGATCATTTTGGATGTTTTACATGGAACATAACTTAAATGTGCTATCTATACAATAGGCAAGGCTGCACAGCGTGGCGCTCTGTGGTGACCCACTTTATATTGACGCACTACTGTAACTGAGTCGGATTCGGACCAAGGGTGACCTTCGCCAGACAGCACTCGGGGTGCTGTTTCGGCTAGCAGGTAGAGTAGTACTGCACGGTGGCCCAATATTTGTTATATTCTATCACCAATCAATCGATTGGTCATAGAGTTTGTAGAAATTTGAGCCCTACTGTCAATACCAACATATCCCCTTTACTTCCAGGGAAACACGCGGAAAAGTAATCTAGGATAGAATTGATCTGTTATTTCTGTGCAGATTTAGCTTACTTTGAGCATTTCACTGACAACTGGCGCATGCCACCCACCACGCCAATGTGTACGAAGGTGTCCTCCTCATCTAACAACGTCCTTACTTTAACGTCATAAAGTGATTTGTACCTTTGTTTTTTGTCTGGACCATGGATAAAAGTGCTTGGCTACCTCGCGGTTGAATTTGCCATGTAAGCTACAGCTGTTTAAGAACTCGACTCATCTAGATTATTTAGGATGTTATGTTACGTTAGCTTACGTTATTTGCGGCTACTTTATTGCAGTGAACTATTAGATGTCTAAGCCGTCTCTGTCCAACTTTTTGTCCATGTTCCTCTGCCGTGTTCTGTATCATACCATGTGCAATCTGTAAATGTCCGTTAATTTCTAACAAGGTGAAATAATTGCCTCATTACCATCCAACGCAGATATTGTTGTGTGATTGCATCCCCACGTAAGACAGAGTAAATTAAACAACACTGTTGTGGCCTGGTGTAATTTTAAAGTTTATAATTCTTAATGATCAAATCAAACCCCCCCACTCCTTGCCCCGACTCTAATATCCTGTTTCACTTGCAAGATGCTGATCTGAATGTGGCTTCAAAAGGCCCATTATATTTTTGCTTCATCCAGATGGGGAGGCTGTGCTGAGGTGTTAAAGGGCTAGGGCTTCCATCTTCAGGTACTCGGTAGCGAGCATTGAGTGTTGGTCAGGGACCTCTTCATTCCTCTATCCACAACGGAGAGCCGTCCCCTGCCTCCCCATGCTTTCTGCAGCAGATAACTTAAGCGTATTGTTGCCTTGAGGCACCGGTTATGAAGTTTGCTGCCCACAGATGCAGTGGAATTCCATTTGCCCACTCTACACTCTAGTGTAAAAACATCGGTAGATTGTCGTGAGACCCGTGTGCGAGGTCTGTGATTATTACGCCTTTGTTTGGTTCACATTCCAAGCGCAGTCCGTGCCCATTTTCGATAAATTTGGTTTAGTGATTGTCAGAAGAAAGTGAGCGTGGGGAGACGACAGCTGAGACGCGCCACTGGATAAGAGGCAGGAAGAGGTCCTCGTGTCACTATGAAGTGAGTCAACTGAATTGTTTTGATAGTAGGATTTAAGTGTTGTTTTTTTGGGCTCTTTCTTTTAAACTAGACCGTGAGCAGGGTATTGTTTGATGGGCAGGAACCCAAGAGTCGGCACAATCATTGTGTCAACGATTACACTTTGCTACATTTAGATATGAAGTGACTTCTTTTATCATCTGTCATTAAGTTATTGTCAACAAGTCCATGTGTCTAAATTTCAATATAAATAATTTGAATTGCAAGACTAATTGATGTCTATGGCAATATAAGACTTTGTTACTCTCACAATATAGTTGATGTCAAGGATAGTCAAGGGTTACCGAATATGTAATAATTGGCTGGAATAGCAATAGAAGATCTCATGAATTTAGTTTTATACTAATGCTATGTCTTGAATAGTGCTCCTCAAACATCAACCTATTATAAGTGTCCCAGTTGTTCCTCTACCGCTCCTTGCTTGTAGCAGCTTATGGAAAAGCCTTAATTGCAGCATGTGTGTGGCTGACTCGGCTGTTTAATACTAAAACCCTGAGGCTCTTGTTGGTTACTTTGGAAGAAGGCGCTTAACCAGAGGACACGGAGCTGCGCTGGTGTTTAAACAGACCCATGGGAGCTGGCACAGTTTAACCTTAATTTCAGATGTCCTGGAACACCACCCTGCCTCCATATAAGCCCCTTAATAAAGCTATTGCCTCATTCTGAGAGAATGCAGCCTATTGGCCCTCTTACCACACGGCTTGCCTCCATTGGTTCTAGCTGGGTAGGGAGATGTTGATGATGCAGATGCTTGATAACGGAGGAGGTCAATAAAGGCGGGGCAACGTGTCAAGAATGCTGCCCAGTTTTCCTACATTTCTGGCCTGGTCGTCCTGGCTTTGTTGGCCCGAGGACAGAGCTCTCTGAACCAGCCCTTTGTCTGCCCAAGGGGGTGTTCGATTTTGGCAACATTACAGGGGCATTGGAAAGAGCAAATTCTTGGATCAGTCACATATGATTTTGCTTGTTTGGTTTCCGCTGTTGCAAGGGTTCAGCCGGAACCCATCTATCTATCCTGGTGTCAGTGATTGAATTTGACCTGCTGGGAGGCCTTAAGCCTGCTTGTTCAACCTGCTTCTCTGTACTAAAGTTGTCTCTTGATGTAGTATACAGCCGTCTACAGTGCTTTCCTGAGGATTGAAGAAAGCCTTCATGTGATCGTTATTATTTGAGCTATCGCTATCACAGCATCAACCTTCGTTGTACTGTTTACACAGTATTTGTTGGCAAAATGTCTGTACGTTCTTATTTATTTGGTTAAAAGGGGTCCAATATCCTATCAAGCTACCTCCTGGCTGGCCTTTCACTTTTTGTCATCTTCCTTTATCCTCCTTCATTTATACAGGGCAATTAGCAGGGAAATGGGGATCTCTTTCTTACCGGAGACTGAATGAAATCATGAATAAATGAAGCCCAATTGATGCATTATAATCGTATGCCCCTACAGCTGAATAGTGAATCATGCATGGGGTCCCTTATTTATAATGGATACATTTAGACTCAACCGACAAGTTTACCACACGCAGTGCGATTATCGGTACGTGCTAAGCTATTAGGCTGGTATGTTGGTAGCTGGCGATAAGCAAGTAGGCTAATGGAATGCTAGCTGCAGGGTGCTGCTAACATAGCAGAGCGATGCCAATATAGTAGACCAGATGGAGACAGGGTCTGCTACAGGGTAAGTTGAGGCAACAGAGTGATGTACGAAGAGGTCCTAAACTACGATGAACACTAAACTCAAGTGTTCATAAATTCACAGATTTAAAGCAAGCAAACGTAGAGAACTAAGATGTCCTACCTGATGTATTTAGTATAGGAGATGGCATATGACCAAGACAAACCAGTCCTTGGTGGAATCAACCTTGTACCGTTAGTCAAATAATTGATTTAAATTGATAATTGATAGTCTTTCAAGAGAGAATTGAATGGTAAACAGTTTTGATAATCATCTTTAATTGTTTAATTGATCGCTTTCCACTGCTCTGAAGGCCGCTCCAGAACCAGTAGTTAACTGTTAACATGAAGGCTGCTCCAGAACCAGTAGTTAACTGTTAACATGAAGGCTGCTCCAGAACCTGTAGTTAACAGTAAACATGAAGGCCGCTCCAGAACCAGTTGTTTACTGAAGGGCGAAGTTGAATACGTTTATTCGTTGCAATAAAATAATTACAAATCAAGGCCGCTCCAGAACAAACAGTGAAGGGCGAAGTTGAATACGTTTATTCGCTGCAATAAAATAATTACAAATCATGGGGCTGTACACAAACAACGCGATTTACGGTTTGTGAAAAAGCAAAATGCATTTTATTTGCAGTAAAGTGGATTCTTTGTTTTTTCACGTATCTAGTCAGCGAATAAAGCTGCTTAACCAATCACAATCGGGATCTTAGTTAAAGTCACCATGGCCAATTTAGGCAGATTTTACAGCCTTTTAATGTTTCTAACCCTTAATTATCGTTATCTGTTATTGTATTGATCATTCATCTCGATATAAGTCGGATCTACAAGCCAATGTTTACTTGCACTACTCTACGTGACTATAGGTTGCTTTTGAGGACCTTGAGGTGTGCAGTTGTATCCCTTCAGTTTCCTTTTGGATACCATCTTTCTCCAAATGAGACATCAAAACATCAAACATCAAAAACCACCGTTTCCAAACATGAATTAATAATGAGCACCCACTTTTCATCCTTCTCCAATTTACGCTTAGATTGGAAGTGAAAGGAGGGAGTCTAAGATCACAAGGCTATGGAGGTTGAAAGTCCATCCGTAATTTGGCCGGCGCCATTATTATTGGAAAATGCCACATATTCACTTCACGTCTGATGTAAACAATTCTGCTGCAACAATTTTGTCCATATTATTTTCGTCATGTATGCATTTTTTCGTTCATATTTAAGAATAAACATTAGATGTAATGTGGCTGTGAACTGGTACTCATTAAGTAAGCAATTCGATTTGAAGTGTTTATCACACACATAAATAACTGTTGCCAGGACGTTGCCATTAAAAATAAAATGAATCCACTCTGTCCTGTCCTTTTCTGGTTTTGGGAGACTATGCAGACGGTTCCTCTACATGCACACAGACCGTAGTGTTATACTATGTGTGTACGGGAAGCCTAACCCTCAGTCGGAGACGGGCATTAAATAAATCGCTGCTCAGACGGAGCTTCACCATCCACACCGTGGAGTTATAAGTGTCCGAAAAGCTATTCTTTTGGGACGTCACAGTCAACCGCTGCTCCAACAGAGCTCACGCATCCTTCAACAGAACATGTTCTGTGTTGGAAATGTGAGTGGTTATTCAGCTGAGAGGGGCTGGATTACGCTAATCTTCCTTGACGTCCAGGCCAGGAAATTTTCAAAGTGGCCTGTTCTGATCAATTGTTCTGATCAATCTTCCGGATTTCTGGTTTGCTCCTCTACTAAAGTCATGGTTAACGAGAGGGTAAGCTAACAAGTCGAAGGGCCAGGAATGGGTAATTTTAATAATATGTCCTCTTAATGTATCTGAGTAGCTGAGGCCGGGGCTGACTTCAAAATCAACCACCTTTTTAATTTGGGGTGTAACGGTACACAAGTCACGGTTCGGTACGTACCTTGGTTTTGAAGTCACGGTACGGTTCATAGTTAAGGGGGAAATTTAAAAAAAACTGCTTGTTTGTCAACAACGGAGAATAGCCTTAGATCAGCAGCAATGAAAACACCACTTGACTTGGTTATGGCATTTGCCCGTTCTGAATTCCCAGACAGGGGTTGTTGAAATAGTATTGTGAGCTGAGTTTGCACAGGTCCTTTTTTTTATTCACAGCAATGTTGATAGCAACACCTGGATGGTGCCTTTTCAAATTCGTGTGCATGTTAAAGTGCTGTACGTAGATATGGAGAGCCCTATCTGTAGCGGTAGGGCCAGTCGGAGAGCCTGTTGGAGAGCCTCTCCGTAGCTTACATGCGCATCCAATATTTTTATCCGACAATCCGTCGACGCAATGGAGACGGCAAGGGCTGTGATTGGTCCATAATTTCCGGAATCACTTCTCCAGTTGGACTTTGCACCTTATTTACTTTTTGTACATTGTTTACTTTGCACATAAAGGACCAATAAAACACCAAATAAGATTTGAAAAGCTTTGGAAGTTTATTTACAACACTTGCATGGTTTGTAGTCAACATATAAGATCGATCTGGCGGCGAATTGCATTGCATATCCGACATCCCAACGGAGAACTGCGAATGCTCGAGGCGTCTCCGTAGTTACGGAGTCGGATTACGGAGTTGGAGTAGTATACTAAGTATACTTTACAGTTTATTTACTTAGTATACTTATTATACTTAGTATACTCTGACTTCAAGTTTTAAATTCTGCATCGCAAAACAAGCCTAAACATTTGCCATATTAACGCTATGTACCCCACATTAACGCACCACGGCCCACCTCTGTAGCCACCCAGAAGTGCATGTACGGTGACGGTTCGGTACAAATACATGTATCGTTACACCCCTACTTTTAATGCAAACATCCTTCCTCTATTTTAACGCAGTCAAGCTTCAGCTGGCCAGAACCCTGCATGGGTGCCTGCCTGGGTACCATTGTGCCCATGTGAGGGATTCTGCTACTATCATCCATCCATACTTGATTTAAGATGCAGGCGAGGCCAGCTGCAAATGCAGTGCGACAGTTGAGAGCTGGCGGAACAGTTACTTTCTCTCCATAAAAGTGTCCAGCCTGGTTGGAGCTGGGCATGTTTTAGCCAATCTTGAAACAAAGAATTAAATTAAATGATACTAAAGGTTTATTCCAGGCAAGCAGCTTGAAAAGGGATGAGGCTGGATTATGTACTGGCTCCCAGCTGAAAGGGCCTGGGTTTTATCATTTATCTCATATCCACAGTCTACTAGTAGGTAAGAGTGCTTGCCTTTAGCAAGAGACCTCACCCCTTTACCTGCCTGCTCCTTAATGACCTGTATTCTCTGCAAGTCACTTGCAGCCTTGTCTCACTGATATTAAATGTTTATATATTTTTTATGACCTGCCACATAGCCATTTGGTATCTTTTTTTAGATTGTGGAAGAGGTCGCTGGTGTTTCCCGTTCTGCTGTGGACTTGTCACCGACATATTTGCACCTTATACTAGTCTGTGCTTGGTCAATCTTCAGGTAGCAGAACAATTTCCAAATAACCGAAGTGGTATGACCTAGAGGTACAGTTTCTTTATTCAAGGCGACAGTTTGACGACAAAATGACCTGAACTGAGCAAATGTATTTAAAATCATATCACCATTATCAGCAGCAGATTTGACCACGATAGATACTAATATTGATTTATCGTCCAAACCTACACAAAACACACACAAACTACTGTATATATACCCTTGTTTATCTCAAAATGATACACCGGTTATACATTTATGTTGTACAATGAGTCTTACTCTCTTTTTAATTTGACAACAGGCTTGACAGTTATTTTATTTTTTAAACAAATCAATTAATAGATAAATGTATGCTTTTGGAGATGATAGAGGTGTTATCTGCTGGATGAGTGGCTCTTCATGGTCAATGGGATGGGGCTTATTTGAAACAAGCACTTTGAGAAGTGAAGACGTAGTGTGGTCATGGTCATATTCTCGAAGCCTTTTGCCACGTGAGATTACTGGGCCATGGTAAACGGCATAATTATCTGAGCTCCTTCATGGCTTTACCAGCTAGCAGGCGTGTATATAAAGTGGAACCGACCTCCAAACGCTGTTTGGTTATCAGCCAGAGTCGCTGGCAGAGAACACCATTAACAGCCAGAGGCCAGCTGCTGGCTGGACTGGTTCACACTGTTGCCATAGAGACACGGATGACCTTTTTAAATGGTTTATGTTTTAAAATATTCCTGGGTAGATTCGCAGTGCACAGGAAGTTACTGTATTTATGGCTAGTTGGGTACTGTGTGCTTGGTGTCTGTGATGGAAACACGACGTACTGGGTCGTAACAGTCTCCCAACTGTCAAGACAGGACTGTGTCCAGCTGCGTTCTAAAACACTTAACACGTAACTGCAGTGTTTCCCCCAGCACTTTTGGGTTAAGGCCTTAACAACAATAGGGCCCCGCCCTGACTACCAATGTATAAATATAAAAATAAATTATACATATTTTTAAATGACAAAATATAAGTACAAAACTTCCATCAGGTACAAATAATAAAGATAAATAATGCATTGGTAATAGTGTTCACAAAAATAGTGCCATTTAAAAAATAAAGTTTTTTAAATGGCATTGAAACGGCAGCGCTGTTTCAATTGGTTTAAGATTATGAAGCCGGTTGGTATGTTAAGCACACAAAGAATGTACAGACAAGTTATGTCCAAACCAGCTCTTATTTTGACACATTCTACGTCTATTAAATCGATGTAGCATTTTCAGCTCTTTCAATTGGGATTGAAATGTAATTTACTTTAATCTAGAGAGAATTTGAAGTAAAGCCCTCTTTGGAAACGTCCTTCATTTCCTTGGTGCTATCGAAACTGGCTGCTGTGTGTTGTCAGGATGTCAGGGCGTATGTCAGACATAATGTGTTCATTAGAATTCTGTGTGACTTTACCAGATATCGCTACTCATGTCTCATTTCCTCTTTCTTTCATTGTTTCTGATTCCATCTCATCCACCAATAAAGTTGTTATTTTTCAGAAACGTGTGTGTGTGTGTGTGTGTGTGTGTGTGTGTGTGTGTGTGTGTGTGTGTGTGTGTGTGTGTGTGTGTGTGTGTGTGTGTGTGTGTGTGTGTGTGCGTGTGCGTGTGTGTTGTGCGTGT
>OOFH01093169.1:0-11229 GCA_900323355.1 Merlangius merlangus
CAAGTCCTCAGAATACTGCATCCTTGAGCAAGGCGCCCTAAAGTCTGCCTGATCCTTAATGACTTATCTTTGGTTCAGATAATGTGGCATCTTTTGAATATTGAACATAATTAATGTCCCTGTTTGGTCCGGGCAGACACACCTGAGCTGAACCTCACCTGATCCTGTTTGGTCGGGGGTAGACACACCTGAGCTGAACCCGCCCTGATCCTGACAGTTCATCTGAGCCTCGTCCTCCAGACGAACTGCTGAGCTCAGCAGTCTGAGGCTGATGGATCAATGACCTCCAGTGAGGGTGATCTTCTTGACCCCACATGTAACCGTGTGCTTCCACACGCCTTTCTCTCACGTCTGTCACTAACCTCACTACTTCACTACTCTCTACTGCTTCCTCTTCTTCTTCCTTCTCTGTGGTTCGAACCTTTACACTGAAGGCGCGTCTTCCTGCCCTCAGAGGGTTCAGCGTTAGGGTTGAGAGTCAGGGTTTAGAGTCAGGGACAGAGCTGGTCAGGGAGGACTGCTTTTACACAAACCTCTTCACTTGTTTTCGGAATGGTGGTGACATTTTGAAAAGATTCATTTGGGAAAATGTTTTCCTCCGCTTTCCTTTACAAAATTGTATTAAACATCTGTCAAGTGTTTCTGTTTATATATTAAAATCCCACATTGACTTCTACATGTTTGGTGCGGTTCATTTAATTGTCCTTTAACTTGGTTAATGTCAAGCTAAACTCCTGGAATACATTTAATATACATGATTGTTATTTAGCAATGTTCACATAATCCATTTTGTAAAAATATGAAGCCTCCATGTTACTACTAAATTCAAGCCTATTCATGTATTTAACAATGTACATACTACCCCGCAGGCCATTTTCTGCTGCTACATTAACACATTCAATCCACCAACCCGTCTCACATCAATGTACTATAGCTACGCTGGTTCAAACGGAAAATGTAGTTTGGTGTGAGACTGTTGTCCAGCAGAGGGAGCTGTCATACACCTTGATTATACAGGAATGTCTATTTACGTTTTAAAATGTTCATGTGCTGGTCTAGTTTGTCTGCAAATAACTCTGCCTCCAGCAACAGGATTGGTTGAAAAATATGAAGTGAAAAAAATAAAAGCCCAGTTCACCAGATCTGAGGTAAGCTGTGGTCAGATTGTTGATCATGAATCTATTGAGTGAACGAAGTCTGAGCTAAATATTAACTACCTGGAACTTGGTGCGTTTCCTGGAGCTCGGAGGACGGCAGGACGCGTGTTCACCTGGTCGATTAGGCCCTGAATGCAGACCCTGAACCCAGACATCCTAATCACAGACCCTCTGTTTAATTGACTTGTGAAGCTTAAACATATTTTTTTACCAAACATGATTATGATGACACACACACACACACACACATTAAATACTGGACTGTCAACCAGTGGGTTCAGACCTTCACATGGTGTTAGTCAGTTTTCAACAATTAGGAGTTTAGAAAACTAAAGTCACTAAGAAAATAAAGCTGAGCTACACCTACTTTAGGTGAGCTAAACCTAAAGTAGACCTTATTTTTAATGATTCACAATGTTTTTATTTCTCCACCCTCTGCTAGGACCCCTGACCCAGTGACAGCAGAGACGGTTCCAGAACCAAGGGGTCACAGACCAGCTGCCTGTGCCACAACACCTCTCCGACCCAACAAAGAAGTACCAGGTGCCTGACAGACAGCTGGCTGAGCTCATCGGGGTAAGTTTGCTCCTACAACAGTGGCGCTTCCGCCATACTTACAATAGGTTGGCCAAATAGGGCTATGAAAAATCAATGTTTAGTACTCCAAAAGTATTGTTTAGTTGTTTGCTTGTTATAATCTTCAATGCTAATGTCCTCCAATTAAGTTCAATTTAATGCTGTAACTTCAAATGTGTTTTTATATTTTCTCACCAAACGTTTCTCACTGTTGCATTAGAATTATGGGTTTTGCCAGCAGTGACACAATGACTGAAAGATCCTTGTTTTGGGTTCAGGCAACTTTTTTCCAGCTGCTCAACCATGGTTCTTTTAGCTGGGACCGGTTCCATCACAGGTAACAGACCTAGAGAGAACCGCCCAAGTAATTGACAGAACAGAGGGGCGGGAACGTGAATGTCGCACTGTGCTCACTAAGGCATAAGAGGGTTACTTGGTCTCATTAGTGAACTTTGCTTTTGAGCACTAGTTGTGCTATTGATATTTTCTGAGTTAGGACTGGCTCTCTGCCTGTATTTTCTAGATGGTTGATTATATCTTGTTTCTATTATTTCCTGTATCGCTTTCTGAAGAAGAGCTGAAGGAAGTGGTTTCAGAGATTGTGACGGATACAATGGACATGGCTGTAGGAGAACGTCACAGTCTCAGTGCATCACTGCTTCACAGAGTCTTTATTTCACCAATTATCTCAGTAGGTCCATCATTAAACAGATCGTATGCTAGAAGAAATCCACATACATTTAGTTTGAATGCACCAAAGGGGTAGCCTCTGGAGACCGTTCTGATCTTGCAAGGTCACATTTCAGTTTCTTGACGAAGATCAGTGTGGCCTATCTTTCGCTGAAACCAACCCAGAAATGGGTTGGTTTCTTCTACTGACTGTAAGTGTCAGGCGGTCTGAGGGGGAGACAGGTGGTGGTCTGAGGGGGAGACAAGAGGCGGGCTGAGGGGAGAGAGGTGGCGGGCTGAGGGGGAGACAGGAGGCCGGCTGAGGGGGAGACAGGAGGCCGGCTGAGGGGGAGACAGGAGGCCGGCTGAGGGGGAGACAGGAGGCGGGCTGAGGGGGAGACAGGAGGCGGGCTGAGGGGAGACAAGCCTCCTGACTAGTAAGGCATGCTAGTCGTAACAGCATTACTGTGAGAGGTGGAAAATAGAGCACTCATGCCAGCCTGCCATCGCAACGCTGACTGAGGGAAGTCTGGTTTTGACTGGGGCCCTGAGTGAAGGCCCCCCATCCTCCTTGGGCTCGTTGGAATAATCCTATCCACTGCCCATGTGGTAGCTGTGCAGACCTCTGCCTGAGATGCACTTTGCTATACCTCCCATTAAGTGCCCACAGCTCACATTGAACGATACTGGCCCATCAGTGTTCCGTGATGCTGGCCCATCCATCTCTGCAAGCCTGCTAAACTGTTTCCACGACCCAGTGTTTAACAAATGTTCAGGTTGGACCCAAAAGCAGAGAACCAGAATGCTAAGCAGGTAGCTTAGGGACTGGGTCCCCGTTCCTAGGAGCAGCTTCAAAGGCGCAAGACGACTGGGGCTGCTTGGACACCTCGATGAAGTTATTCCAGCTTTCAAGCTGCCAGCCAGGTCATTTCTGGGCTTGAATAGGCCGATGGCTTGCGGAGCAGCAGGCAGATTGTAAGCTTGCTTTCAGCAGGGAAGTGGGAGTTCAAGGTGCGCTTGCATCTGACACTCAAAGGGTGACTTGTCATTAAAGGAGGACTAGAGGCTGTTTTCCACATTGTCAGGCCATGTTAACAAAACAGACAAAACAGGGTAACATAAGTATTGTGGTAACCCATGGAGACGGTACACGTGTTGCACAATAAGACAGGCCTCGTCCCGAGAAGAGGCCACCTTAGAGAACCAGAGACTAAGGCCCAATCCCATTTCTACCCCTTACCCCTTCCCCTTACCCCTCCCCCTTGTTTTGAAGGGGTAAGGGGAAGGGGTAAGGGGTAGAAATGGGATTGGGCCTTAAATACTGGTGTTACCCTCTGATGAAACTGGGTAAACTGGTAGATTCACTGAGATCTGGGACCATGGTCATGTGAGCGTAGGAAGCGGACTCGTCTGGCCTGGTTAATCAGGCCAGACGAGTTCCTCCCCTTTAGCACTCTTGGTTGAAGCGCTACTAGGACATAAAGCCTTAGAAACCTCCAGACATGCCTTAACGTGCTCTGGGAAGGTGGGAGCGGTTGATGATCACAGTGAACAGCTGAAACTTTGGTAAGAGCGCCTTGTTTTTCTCAAATGAAACCCAGCTATAAACACTCTTTACTACTCTATATTTGCTCAAAATGTTTGCGTTAACCCTATAGTAGCAATGTAAGAGTGCCTGGGAAATTCCCAGAATATATCAGGGACAATTTTGAAACTATTCTATTAAAACATTTTCTTTACACTTGATGGCCCCTCTATTGATAAAAAAGTAGCTGGTAATAGCAAGTGAATATTTCAACTAATTTCTCTTTTGGGCTGGTTTATTTATTTTCTAGAATTCATGAGACGTCCCACACTCCAAGAGACCCATTTCCAACAGCACCATAATACAAATTGATATATGAAATACATTATTTACAAAATTAGCATTTCACAAATATTTTTCTCTTACAGTAAAACCTTCAAACCGATTTTGTTGAGGAACTGTTTCTATTATAACATGATGTACATGTTGCACCATACCATTTGCCTTCTGTAAAATGTATATAATGTAACATTACCAAGCCAGAGAAGGACCCCACTAATAACGTCCATTCAAGTAACGAATAACGAAGTTTGAGGCGGGTATCATGTCATTCATGATGACATCAAAGAGCTTCAACATTGTATCCTGAAATAACTCAAATACATTGACGGGCCCATTTTTAGCTCTTTGTAGGCGACGCCAAGAATGGCCATATCCCTCTATAGATGAGGGAGGACTGAGAGACAGATTGACCCCTGGACATGCTGAAGACGCGGCTCCATTAGGAGTGTAAAGAGGGCATGGAGAATTCTAGAACACAGCTGGGAATGTCAGCCAGACAAGCTATGCATCATATGTGAAGCTCCTTCACATACGTTATCAATTGTAAGCGTCCAATGAGAAGTGGCAAAAGAATGCAGTATGGCTACTTTAAGAAAATAATAATACTAAATCAATTTAAACTTGTTTTCTTTAGACTTCCAGGGGATTTATGCATGACTTTTGTTAGTTTAATTTCTTGCAGTTTTATTTCTTTTATTGACATTTTATTTGTCATTGTTATTTGCGATATCATCTTATCGTAAAGAAAGTCTCAATTTCACATTCTCCGACTGTTTAAAACAGTATTAATAATATTTGCCTGTGTAAGATGGAGTGGTGTATGCATAATAAAAGGTTATATATATAAATATATACAGTATATTTGCCTTGAAGGGGAGGTGGACTTAAATTTCCATCCATTGATTTCAAGAATTTAAAATAAATCTGATATTTTGCATGAGCCATTTGTTGTTAAAAGGGTATTGTTTTCATAAAGTGAAGGGTTATCACGGCTGGTCTACACTGCAATGGTGTTGGATGTTTCACTAACTGTCAAACAGATTGACACAAAACTTTATATTTTGTTTGGAGGAATAAACCCTATAATCTAAAAAAATAATATGTTATGTAACACGTATTGTCAGAGGGGTCTTAATATACTTGATTGTTGGTAGGCTACTTCCAATACTACCTTCAAGATCATATGGATAAAAATGTATATCCAAGGAAAGGATCAACGTAGGTTTTATTCCACCGGGGGTTCAACAACCCCTTTTGCTGAGTTATTTTGGAACTCTAGATTTTATAAAATCAAGTGGAAGTCAGTTGCATTAGATTAGTTGGTCCATTGATCATCTGGGAGTTTTCTTACCTCAGCAAACCCAGAAATCTACAAACCGATTGGTTCGAGAGTGCTGACCTTGGCAAATCCCTTTTTAATCCCACCAAAATGGAACCTGGTATCAGAAAGAACGCAAAAAAAACAACATTGGGTCGTATTTTGAAAACAATTGATTCTTATGGCCTGTTTTTATGCTTATTAGATGTATAAACGGCCTTAAATTGCATCATTCAAATAAAACAAGGATTTGCCTGGTCAGGGGATTTTAAACATAAATAAAATCGTGTATCCTGCATTAACATACTTTTTTCCACATGGTGGCGGTAGAAGCCCGAGACTGAAGGCCACGACGCAATGTGGGTCACCTGTAGAGAACGCTTTAAATCACATTCGAGCGGACACGTATAACAGGGATGAAGAATATAGAATGGAGGGCGAGGCACGTCAATACCATTATCTATCTAACAATATGTATTTATATAACGAATGCTTTGAGTCTACTGTCGACTAACGGTTACTGCTAATGTATTTGCTATGTGTGCATAGCAGCCAGGAGGCAGTATTGGGCTTTCGACGATTCGTACCTTTTGGTGTGGATACATTTCCTTTGTTTTCGTGTCAGATAAAGGCAAAACGAAAGGTAAAGGCTCTGGGCAGAGGCTGAACCCTAATCTACACACATCTCTAGTATTTTAGTAACTATTTACAATTGAGCAACGATAGCTGAATGGTGTATTACCAAATTATTATAAATATATTAGCCTACCCTATATATACATGTTTATATGTTTGTATGTATATGGTCATTATATAGCACTTATTTTAAATCATATAAAAAAGGCTGATATTATAATACATGAATATGGTTTTCTTCACATTGAGTGTCAGCAGTGTCATCAATACATTTCAAGTCGCTTGGTAGAAAGGAACCCAAGTTGTATCCATACTACGTCCAAACTACACCTAGTTTTGGTTTAGTCCACTTTGCCCATGGCCTCTGCTGTTGGACGAGTTGTGTCTGGGTCCAGGCTGAGGCACGGCCCAGTGCAGAGTAAAACAGCTTTTGATACCGGCGTGTTCACACAGACTTGACCACCAAGTGAGAATGAATGCCCTAAATGTCAATTCAACTCGCGTTCAAGCAAGGTAATCATCCATCATTTTTTTGAGGTAAAAAAGGAACCCACAAATGGATCAGATATTTTGCATATCTCTCGTATTTATTAGCTGTATGGCTTGTTTGTAGCTGGATGAGAGACTGTACGGACGGACCCGAGTGCCATCGCTGCCTCCTCTGTGTTCACTCTGCAGCTGGTTAAGAACAATGGGATGACAGACACAATGAGAGAGAGAGAGAGAGTGGACAACTGGGTCCTGACACTGCAACACACGGCGAGTGTCCTTCCGTCCCTCCGGTTCTTTCTTACACCCCAACCATACAGAGTTGATTGTGCTAATCTTCGCGCACAGTCACAAATACTAGGACGTTTGCTGTTTTTTTGTTGTTGTTGTTGTTGTTGTTTTTTTACAAATGTGCATTTTAAGTAGCATTACAACACATGACTGTGCTGTTGTACAAAGATTTACAGGTTTAAAAACAGTCTGAAAATGTGATGCGAGGAATGGATTTGGGTTTTAATTGTTCATTTTGCTCTCTCTCTCCAGTTAAGCAGTATAAAAGAGTTTGTTACAGTCAGTGTAGACTACCGTTCCCCTGGTCATCTCTGTATCGCCCTAATTGCATATTTAGTCAAACTCTGATTATCATCGTATAAGAACTTACCAGCAGTAGATAAAAACACCAACTAGCAACAGGACATTCAACAAAATGGAGTCTAAATATTATTGTTTTTGCTTTCTGCAGTAGTAAAAACGCTAAACACGAACAAAGAGGAGAGCACAACAGTTTTAAGATGAGAGGTTTCCTAAGGCCAACAAATTTTGTTCCTGCAGAGCGGGGCTCTGGAAGAGGAACTGTTCTCAGGACGGCCCCGGCCCAGTGGCTCTGGAGGAACTGCCCTCACAACATGTCCACTGGATGCCTTTCTCATCCAACACATGAAGCAATTCAGCGAGAAAGTGGTGAAAAAAATGTCTCAAATGTCTCTCTTATGCAGATTATACGTTTTTTTTTACCTTCTCCCACCCCCACTTCGAAACGGCTTTTCTTTTGTGCGGATACCTCTCCTCATCAAAAAACACCAAAGTACACAAAAAAGACGAAATATGTGCTGTCCATAAGCCCTTTAACATGTCAACAAACTCCTCCCCTCCCGACGCTCCACCCTGATGATGTCATGGGTTCATAGTGCAACAGTGGCTCCACCATAACCCCATAACCCCGCCCCCTCCCCCAAGCCACCAATCAGCCACTCATCACGCGCTGGAAGGTCACTGCATGCGGTCGGGCTGGAGGAGAGGGTAGTGGAGGTAGGAGGCGGGCGGCCCACCGACCAGCGGGGCCAGCTGAGGAGGAGGAGGAGGAGGAGGAAGAGGAGGGTGCGTGTGGATGGGCGGGCTGATGGCGTGTCCCGGGGCTGAGGCGGCGGCGGCCGGAGAGAAGCTGTAGCCGAGGTACCCGGCGGAGGGCGAGGGGGCGTAGGGGTACTGCTCCAGGCCGCCCCCGGCCAGGCCGGCGTAGTGGCTGTACATGGAGCTGTAGTCCAGGTAGTGGGAGGCCAGCGCGGCCGGGGGGCTACTGAGCTGGGGCTGCAGGACCAGGCCCGGCTGGAGCATGGCCTGGGGGTACACGTACTGCTGGGCCAGCCTGCAGAGGGGGGGAAGAGCAGAAGGGCACAGAGGTCATCACATAATGGAGGTGTCAGGGATCATGATTTACTGGTCAGCATGCGCTTTGATCCACAGTGACTTTCACTGAGATGAATGTCATTAAGAAGCCAGGAGTGACACATTGATCAAGGAGGAGAATCAGCAGACTGAGGAACCCCAGGATATTTACAACACCCTCGCCCTGACGCTTCACCCCAGTTATTTGTTATTAGGGGTCCGAGCAGCGAAGCTGCTTGGTCTCTTATTGTTTCTGTTACGTTTTTTTTTTCCCCTCAAAGTCTGTATAAGTCATACTGCAGCCTATACCATAAGTCGAAAAACTCTTGAAATGTTCAGGTATGGTTACCAACAACCCCCACTACTAATAAACCCAAATTGTGGTACTGCACCCAAAGGTGGCGCTATTTAAAAAAAATATGAACTAGCCTTATTTTCCTTACGAGATTGACGCAGACTCAAAATTCTTTCAGAATATTAATCTCTAAAATCAGATGCATCTTTTCCACCCAAATGTTTACTTTAACCACAATTTCATAGAAAAGCCAGACGTCCACAGTCTCAACCCACTTTGCCTATATGACCATTTTGTTATTGCATAACTACCATATGGCTATCATTAGGTGAATACCATTAACAGTGAAAATTTTCAGATCTGTACTCTTAAGAAAGCCCTTAGTTCTCTTGCGAAATGTGTGCTTGGAGTTTTCTTGATGTTGTGTACTTCGATCGACATTTTCAAAATGTGAATGAGGCTTCATGCAGTATAGGAATGTCAGTGGCTGAACGGGTTTATGCTGTGTAGTGGTGATCCTTAGGTTGAGAGTTCGAATCCTGATTAGAGCATTATGAACAAGCTGAACATGACACTGTCATTGCCACCCATTTAAGAAACACAACATTGAACAGCACCTGAAATTCATCAGGCAACCAACAATCCGGCTCATTAGTTTCCAAGAGTCTGACTGCCAAGACACAGTATGGCATTAAGGGGAACTTCTTCGTTAACCATTTTTCCTTCATAATGAACTCTATCATATTTATATTTCTTCTGTTAGTGTTCTTGACAACCAATTTTATTTCCCCAGAATCTCAAAGATTTTTCAGGTATTTGCTTTTAAGAAAGCCCTTAATTCATTTGAGAAATGTTTGCTTGGAGTTTTCTGGATGTTGTGTGCTTATCAATAGACATTTTCACCATGTGAATGAGGCCACATCTCAGGTTTGTCAGTGGCTCAATGGGATAATGCCTTGTACTGATGATCCATAGTTTGAGAGTTTGAATCCCGATTAGACAATTATGAACATGCTCAACATGACATTCGGTCATTGCTCTGCAGCCCGGTCACCTCAAAGCCGAGGCACAGTATGGCATTAAGGTGAACATCAACATCTTTCCTTCATAATTATATATCATATTTATATATCTTCCATTACTGTGTTCTTGACTTTTCATTTTGCTCGGACCCCGTTAATCACCGCTTGCGGTTATATTTCTCATTACTATTGCGGTGCTTGGTCGAAATGCGCCTGTCCGAAATGGGTGGATGGCCTGGCCTTCGGTATCGCTGTTTGCAGCTTTTGGAGAACCACTCATCCAAACAACTTCACCCTTCACTTCCCCAGGTCCTCGTCAATACAACCGCCATGCGTGAAGTCGATCAGATGACTGCGAGATAATCAAAGGACGGCCATGCCAGCATACAAAGACTCTGTTTTGATTTGATTCCATTCATGTTCAATTCCAAGTAGGTGGTTTGGTTTTATCAAAATAATAAACGGTATTCTGGATGGGATGTGTGGGGACGGCCCTATGGTGTTGTCGATGATATTATTGGTTGGTTATTCCAGCCCACTTGGAAAATCACAAGATATGTTATTAGAGGTTGATGTTCGCAATCTAGCATACACATGCACACACACATTCATATACACACACACACATACACACACAGACTCACATGCACACACACAAACAGACACATACACGCACACATAGACACATACATACACACACACACACACACACACAAACCCACGCACATACTTGTCACAATGAATGAAGCATGGTTATGCATTTTGTGGGTCTGCCAGCCATAACCGATATGAGATACCACCGTCATCCCCAATTGGCTCATAGCTAACGGCTGTCTGCTTAACCTGCACTGACTCGGTTACATCTGGCTGCTGCGGCACAGATCACACCAGTGTAAATCTGGGATCCAGCAGTCCTATCATGTTAAAGCAGAACCTCTGGAGTTACGCCCTGTTTCCTGTTTTAACACATTGATATTGAGATATTATACAGAGGAAAAGTAATTTGCGCGAGTGGCTAAAGCTTCCAAAAGGGAAATTTAATGTTTCTTATATAGTGGCCAGTCTACACAGAGTTGATTTGAAAGCTTGACAGACACATTTTTACAGTTTAATTTTGCTGGCCCAGTTTGTGTTTGCCAATAACATGCATAAAAATCTCAGCCTCAAGACATGTTTTTGGTCAAAACGAATCCGCAGTGAAAGAAAGTGAAGTGCCGGTCCAGCCAGATTTGAGCTTGTCTGCCATCAGACCTGAGAACATGGCTTCTATACGAGGCTACAGTACAGCACGGAGTCCATAACATGAGAGTGCATGTAAACAGTGGGATGGCCAGCATGGGCGCCTACCACTTGTGCTTTTACATTAATCCAACAGCAGTAACCTTGCCAGTGACAACACTGTGTTTGAGATCAGTGGTTAAAGGGGATGTGAGGATAGAGGGGGGAGATGCTGCTTGTCTCCAAACAGACGGTAAGCTCAGATCACCTGTAGTTACACAACAAACACTGGGCCTGGGCCTGTGTACACCCTCCTC
>OOFH01093182.1:0-12263 GCA_900323355.1 Merlangius merlangus
CACATTAAATTAAAACAAATGAGAAAGGCATTTAAAACAAATCACAGACACGGCGGAAGCGATATTCTCATTATTTACTAACATGATGAAGTGAACATGAACGTAATCCAAAACCAAGCATGGAAAAGGTCAGACCCACTTAAAATTATTGCTGCATGCAACAGAGCCTGCCAATGTCCGTTAGTGTAGTGTAGTATAGTGTGTGTGTCTGTGTGTGTGTGTGTGTGTGTGTGTGTGTGTGTGCGCGCACACACATGACCACAAATAATACACTTCTCTTTCCTTGTGTGTGTGTGTGTGTGTGTGTTTGTGTGCGCACACATGAGCATAAAAAAAATACACTTCTATTTCCTTGTGTGTGTGTGTGTGTGTGTGTGCGGTGTTCTTTAAAGATAATAAGTACAGTTTAATATCAAAGCGTGGCAGTTCCCTGAATGAGTCATAGTGTTTACATGATTATGGCTTCATGCCTACAAATAAATTAAAGTAAGTATGGAGATTCAGGGGAGAGAGAGGGGAGGGGGGGGTCTTTAAAGCACCTCCCAACAAGCCCAGCCACGGTGAGGACAGAATAAGTTGATTATTATAGTTATTTCATGGTTCTTATGCTATTTGATCATTGCAAGTCATTGCTCTCTCAGCAGTACAAACATTGAAATGGGAGCCTATCCAAAACCATTGAAATAAAGTCTGATATATGTTGTTCTCATTTCACAACTCAAGGGATAAATATTGACATTGGAGACTGTAAACATGGTCATTTTGGTTTGCGGTTTACCCTGTAACATGGTTATAAACAACACACTTGCGAAAACCAATTATTATTTTGTAGGCCAACTATTTGTTTACTATTCACTGTTGCTAAATAGTTCTCCATCCCATCTGCTAGACATGTTTTTTAAACAAAATTATATATTTATTTGTCCGTGTGTCTGGCCTCCAGCAGGGGGCATTGTTGAGCGTACCAGCCTCAAAGTAAACTTCTCAACTGGAGCGTTGTTAATCTATTTTTAGGCTAATTCTCATGAAAATTTGATGTCATTCCGCGAACATGGGTTTATCTCCTGCCACCTCGTTTCATGGCACGACGCGAGTGGCATGTAATGGAGCGATATCAAAAAGCCCACATTAGCATTTGTTAAATTCTGCTGTAATCTCATTGCATGGGCCTAGTCGATTGATTTCTGTGCGTCTCCAATTGTTTCTAAAATGAAAATAAATACATCACATCGCAGTTACACAGTTTCACAGGGTTCTCAAAACACAGTGAAACACTCAAAAGAGTGTTTGATGGCGAACATGAGCATCGTGTTTTCTTACAGTCACACCGTGATGTTGAAATGTGCATGTATACAATCTGAGAGAGTGGGAGGGACACATGGGGTGAGCCTGGAGCCCTCTCCCGGTGCGCTACGACCACGGTTCTGGGGGCTGAGTCTCCGTGTGGTGTCAGGGGCTCCGGCAGCGAACCAGGGGCCACGGCGATCCACCCGCTTGTGAAAAGTCGTTGCCATGGCAACCGCACAGTTCATCAAGGTTCTGAGCATTAAAGGGAAATGGGAGGGGGACGCGGGGGGTTGCTCAATGTGTCGCAATCGTTTCCACGCGTGCACACACACATACACACAGACAAACACATAATGCAAAATATGTACAATATAGCAACAATACACAAATTACAGTCAAGCCCATAGGCCTACAAATTGAAACATCTACACACATGTAGGATTTAGTTTCCAAATTCAGGTGGTAGCTTTCGGATTATGTAGTCAGTTAAAGTGTATTTTATCTCCCTACAAAAATCCTAATGACTCCATTCAGTAAAGCACTTGAAATTGTAGTTTTTTTTGGAGGAACCCCTTCTGGTCATATAGCTAGGCCATTCTGGCCTGGTGCACAGTGCATCTGCCAACAACGCCTGGGGTTCAAGAAGTTTAGGAGAAACTGGAAAAAGAAACAGTTGGAATGTGTGCAGTCGGCTTCTGTGGCTGATTTTCTTGTTCGGGCTTGTTTGTAATGTGGCATTGTGTTCTTAGCAGAACACATATTGCCACGTTTCAATAAAAACGATGGGAGGGCAGGGCTTGTTTAAAAAGATGGTGTGGACTCCATCATCGACTAGGGAAGGCACATGATCAAAATATAATTTGTGTCTAATTACCAAAGTAATTTAATTTTGTAATGAGTTTCAATTGAACTAAATAAATAAATGGATGAGCGATGGTTGTATTCAGACTACTTATATTCAACAGGGGGATGTCGGCAATAAGGGAAACCTAAATGTAAGCTGTCTGTGTACTGGCTTTATGCTTTCACCCAAACACATTCAGTATATATCTGTGAAAGCCCCAGTAAGCTTCCGTGCACCTGTCTTCCAGTCTCAGTATCCTCACTTGTCAAATTTGCCAAAAGGAGTATGCTAAGAGCTGCTATTGCAATGAGTATGCATGTCTCACATACACACGCACGCACACACGCACACACACAAGCACACCTCTTACAGACCTGAATCAGACACACGTACACACACCTGAAAAAGACACACATACAAGCACACACGCACTTCTCTGAAAGCCACACACGTGTGTACATACACACCTAAAAGTCACGCACACACAGACACACCTCTAAAGCACAGGGATACCCACACATATGCACACCTTTAACAGAAACACATATCAAGTAAGTGCGCACACATTTGACCATATCACGTAAGTACACACACCCATATACACGCCACACCTTTAATAAACACACACACACACACACACACCTACACACCTACACACCTACACACACACACACACACACACACACACACACACACACACACACACACACACACACACACTCTAACAGTGCTCTTTGTGCAAACTCACCGTGTTAATTTTGCAGTACATGAGCATCTAGAATGAAAATCTCTTTTAACAGAAAGAAAATACCTCAGAAACACTCAAAAATATTTGTGGAGAAGTTCCCTAATGATTCGTAAAAGGCTTTTTTTGACCAAATGGAACTTCTAACTCTGAAATGGTCGGACTACCCAAAAAAAATCCCTCTAAAAGCAAAGGTAGCATGAAGGGCTGTTATTAGTGGTGTGCAGGGCACTCTTGCTTACCATTTCAGAAAATGGCCAGAAATTGCAGTGTTTTTCTATCCCATTACAGTGGACTGAAATTATTGGAACCCGCTATGTTCTGTTTTCGCGACAGCGGCCATTGGCTTCCTGCTATTGTTGTTGTCCTATTATGGCGGCTATTTGGTTTGTAAGATGAAGGCCTCAGTGGAAGTTGTACACTCCCTTCTCGTCTAATGGCCCATGTTTCTCTATTAGTGACTCGTGTCTTTAAGCAGCTACAGCTAGTGCTTTAGCTTACTTAGGCTATCCCTACAAACAGGAACAATGTTTCCTGGTAGAACATCCGCGATACAACTTATTCGGGAGTAGGAAAGAAGAGAAGAATATATGGAAGTAGTATGGAGGTGTATTTCTAGTGTGGAATCAAAATGGGCTTATTTGTTCCAGCGTTCTTCAGCTACTTTATATTCACTATTTTCTCTGAAACACATCCTGAACAGAAAAGCATCACCACGTAAATCCAATGGGGAAAACATGAATTTTGACTGACTGAGTCACAAAGATTGATATGAACATTTATGGTAGAGACATTTTGTAACGTGAAACGAGAGTTGCGCCGACTGCTTCCTTGGCACACTTCTAATGAACAAGAATGAATGGAAAGAATACAATGTCACCACGTTAAATCCGTGGGAAAAAATAAATAAAGTGTCGGGGAAAAAGGCGACACTGACTGACGAATCCCAGCGGGGTTCAGTGAGCCTTTGCATATGATCACTCCTTGACAAGTTTGCAGAAGGCCCTCAAGGGTAGGATCAGTGATAAATATCCTAGAATCACACACTTGGGCCCCGGACTACAAAGACTGACATACCGGCAGCAATGCAGAGCCCACCACAGGCCATAAATATCAGCTGCCATGGTTGCTTTTGACTTTTTGACTTTTACTCCCTTTACTCCCTTAAACAAAAAAAATAGGAAGAAAACGGTACTAATTTCATGTGCCAAAAGCAAGCTCTTGTTTATTTTGCCTCCTACCGAGATGTCCTTTCATTGTCGTGCTGAAAAGCCAAGGTTCAGCGTTAGACAAGAGAAGCCGTGCGGCATATCGGCATTTTCCTGTTTCAAGGTGAGGTGAAATGATAAGACGGCGTTTCTCCACCACTATCACGGCGACTAGGTCGTCTCAGCAATTGGCTGGTATTTGGGCACAGTGAGGGTTTTTCTTCTCTTGCGAGCCTTAATGAAGCCACCGCTGTTAGCGCCGCATTCCTTTGAGAAAAGGGTTATGATAATGAAATATGTGGGCCTCACACTTCCAGACAATGGAATGTTAAAATATGAAAGAATTTCTTTTTAACAATTGTAAGGCTGCAATGTTTATGTTAGATAGTGAAAAAATGAATGGAATACGAATTAACATGTGAATATGAAATAACATTATGGGTACTGTTAGAATTGCTTTCACTTTTTTGATTTTATCTTTTGCATTTTTAGTACCCATGGTGCATCCTCAGCTTTAGAAGATGAACGTATCCGTCATTCATTATTCACAATTCAGACCACAATATTTAAACCATGCCTGCTAAAATACCGAAAGACGGATCACCTGGCGATGATCAATGGCAGCACAGAGGTGCAGATGGAAAGCGAAAGCACCAATCTGCCCGGGCACATTAACGACATAAGGGCCGATGTGAGATGCCAGGGGACTTGCAGTGTCACATGGGTTCTACTGCAGGGTGTTGAAGAAAGAGGGCAACATCCTAGAACTTCAACTAACAAGTTTCCCCATTAAGCTAGACAGAGTTCAGCTGAACATTAAAGAATAATCTGTTGCGTATTCCCACAATGCAATGCATTGTGGGAATACCCTCAGCTACCCTTTGCCTACTCTGACCCAATACGTTGCTTGTACCGGTTTAGCTTCCCAACTTCTGTTAGCGAGGATTTGTGGTTGAAGCAAGCCATTGTTCCGTACAGCTGTCCATCCTGCACTTTGACGCTTCCACGTCACTAGAGAGGCTTTAACTGTACACGCATCAACATATCTATTCCAAACTTTAGGCCTTAGCTCAACAGTCTAATGCCCAGGAGCCTTGGAGTTCAAATTATTGGATTATGCACTGCATATGGTTAGCTTAAAACCATTTGTGACAATACACAGCCTCAGCCTATGTCTGTCACATGAATTGGCTGTACTTCCAGGGATGAAATGACAGACTTCATAAGGAAAACAAACTCCCGTCAGTCTGGTTCATGGTTGTTTAAGAAATGTTTGCGACATGCCTGTTTATGGCGGTTGTTCTGAGCTTCCTGAGCAAACCTTCCTGCCCAAAGTAGGCTATACCATTTGCCGATGTTCTTGCTTCTTTTCTCGCAATTGCTTTTATACTGCATAGAATGCAATATAAAATAAGACATAACAATCCATTACTATCTGACATTTTATTGGATTATTCTTGGAACTCTATGGTTGCAAGGCCTATTGAATATATTCTTTATTTTAGATTTATGGACATTAAAGGGACCCTATGGTCATTTTATTTTATTTTATTTTTCAAAGAATTTTATTAGGACACTGACTTTTGTCTCAACCGGTCACCTGCTGTTGGCCACCCACTCAGACTTTTACGGGAACTCTACGCCTCTACCAAGAAGAGTCACTGTTTAATTTAACTGTTTATGTACACGTAAGCCCCTCGGTCAATGATCTCCCCGGGACACAGGCCACAGCTCCTGAGGTTCTTCATTCTGGGGGGGGCTGTGGCCTGATAGCAATTCTGCTACGCATGAGGTCACTTTGAATCAGATCCGATGAGCTAATCCAAAGGTTCCTATAATATGGATCAATTCATCCAAACGTGTAAGAACATTTTCAATGTGGGATTGGATTGATTTGGATCTTTGATTTTGAGAAAAAAATCGGTATTACCCCTATAACATTTATCAGAACAAAATATAAATCCTTATAAATCAGAATATAAATCAGATACAAAAGGTAAATTAAGTTCAGCCCATTGTTTTTTTAAACCAAGTTGCGGAGCTACATACACTTTGATCACTGATAATCAGGATCTGGTCATCTTGAAAAGGCTGATTTTGATCACAACTACTGGATTATCTGATCCTGCAGAAAAGAAAATCAACGGATTTCCAAATCTCATCTCATCTGATTGAGATGAGAAGTTTTGAACTCCCCGGACCTGCAGCCAGATAACAAAACAGAGAAGAGCCAGGTGGAGCATCGACCCAGAGTTATGGCCACAGTGTGTGAAGCACTCACAACCAAACCCCCAGTGGGGAGAAGGAGTAGACCTTGAGAAATGATCCAGACAAGAGGGCCTCCTCCCCTTCATGCGTCCCCGGGGGCCCTTGTGAGTGGTGCTCATGTGTCAGCGGGGCCCCAGGAGGGGACAACCTCAGGAAGGACTGAAGGAACCTAACGAGACGCATGCATGCACAGCTTTGTTTCGCATGGGCTGAATAATCAGTTTACAGTGATCAACGTTATCGATTTACCACGAGTGACTCCACGTCAAAAAGTGTGTTCAACGTAGCCATCGTAGATCCATAATCTGTGGTTTATTAAAAACCCTGCGTACTGAGTGAACATTAATATAAAAGCCAGGATAGAATCTACTGCATCAGACGGAACTGGCAATATATAATATGCATAGCAGCAGGTAGTAGGATGCTGGAACAATCTCTATACAATAAACAAGCATGAATCTTGTGCAGACACAAAGTATGGATTGGGTTCTTCCAAGTCTGGCTCTTTGGCTAATTGGGAAGCAAAATTATGTGTGCGTGCCTGAGTATGTGAATCCACAAGGACCCTCTTTATAGTGGGAGCTTGGCGGATGCGTGAGTCAGACAGCGAGACAGAAGCTCCCTTTAAACACAGATCCTGCCATATTGCCATAAAGATGATCCTTCATTATGTCAGCTTGAATTTTTTCCACAGAACTTAACAAAGCCGGCCTAATGCCTTACAGTGTCTGTTATAGCGTAGTCTTTCTGGAATAAGAGGCAGGACGTTGAACACAACAGCCTCAGTGTGTGGTGTGACATATAGCACACACGTCGGGCAGCGACTTCGCTTGCTAAACAATGACTTTCTCTTCCTCTTCCGACTCTTCAAACGAAAGCAGAGCTGCTGTGCATCGTTATACAGCATGTTGAAGCGTAGGGGTTTAAGCAACCAGAAAAACGTTTAAGGAGAAAGGGAGCGGAAGCAGGAAGCGTTTCGCAGCAGAAAGGTACAGCTCTTTGTCCGAGGTAATCGTTAGCTGCTAACTACTCTGTTGCTTCTTCAGGAAGGTTTAAATCCCACAGTGGCAGTTCCCACACATAACACGTCATCAGAAGGCTTTTCCCGCCATGCCGATTCACCCGATTTAAGCAGACGTCGATTTGCCTTTGTAATTAAAAATCAAAGGAGGAGCCAGAAGGATGGACTTGTAAGGATCCGCTTCTCAGGCCGAATCGGTAGAGCTGGTAGTCTGCCATCTTGTTTGTATTTGTGTTAATAAAATGACGAAACAATCGAACTAAGGGCCTGTGGCTAGCATCACCCCTCTCGGTCCAACCAGTAACCAAGTTTGCTGTACATAGACATTTCCTCACTCATGGTTGGCTCCTCATATAAGAGCAGTCCATTTAACAGAAGAAAACGATTATACTATTAATGAATAGACAAACTATTCATTTAGATTCATATCATATTAATACATTTGCGGCAATTAAGGATATTCCCCTCCTAAAACAATCCAAACCCTTAAACAATATTGAAATGCACATTTAACTACACAACAGATTAAACATCCTCCCCGAAAATGGTCCTCCAATCAAGAAATGGATTTACTTAAGTAGTTATGTAATTCTATCTATGTACAAACAAAGAAATATCAATAAACGCATATTCATCTGAACCCTTACGTGTGTCGATACTGTGAGTAATGTCTGCTGGATTGAAGCAAAGTGTAGTTGAGTTCAGTTCTATCGACGAGTGACATCTTTAGGGGCCTTGACATCATCTTCTAGTAGTGCGCCGTAACATCAGACGAGCTGACGTCACGGCCAACTGCCAGAGAGAGAGAGAGAGAGAGAGAGAGAGAGAGAGAGATGCAGAGCTGGGTGGAAAATGTTTGAGTGGAGGAGAGAGAGAGGGATGGGAATCATGGGATGGGATCCTCCTCTTCCTCGTCCTCCGAGCAAACATGCCTCTTTAATGAGCGCCAGCTAGGACCGGCACAGAACAAGAGGAAATAAATGATCCAGAGGCAACACGCAGGACACAAGAGGACTGTCTCTCTGTGCAGGCAACACTTATGGGAGAATATCTTCATGTGATGTAGGTGGGGCTGGGGCTTGTGGTAACGAGCAGGAATAGGGTTAAGTGTGAGTTAGAGGGAGAGAGAGAGCGAGAGAGAGAGAGAGAGAATTCAGGTTATCACCATCTGGGATGGGGAACTTCAGACCTCTGGAGGTACCCTTTACTTAATCTAAAAGTAGGTATTATTATACTGGATAGTAATAGGTCACTGCAGGATTGGCACTTTTAAACATAGATGTATGAAAAATGGCTGACCTAGCTTTATAGACCTACAGAGGCACACATAAGCCCTTCAGTGAACTTTTTATTAGTAGGAAGAAGGAACGGCTGGCTATTATAAGCTAGAAAAAGGCTATATTTGCACTGAAGCAAACACGACGGCGTATCAAATAAATACTTTGCGACACTCTTTATTAAACAACTGGTTAGGTTTATAGGATTCCCCTCCCCTGAGGCATTTAAAAAAAAGCCCTTGTGTTATGTAGCAGTGTATAAGGTGTTCACATATTCACAAGACAGGATGTAAAGATAAAGCTATAGCAACGCAAACACTCAGCATTGTACTTAAAAGCACATCCCACTGGACCCGGCCTGAGCTTCACAACTTCACGCTACTTGATGATCACTATAGGTCGCCTACCACTCGGGAATTAAACTGCTGCCAAAATCCACATGCCTAACCCCTGTCTTATGCCCGGGCACGATTGTAGTCAAAGGGGGATGTTGTGTTCTGTCTCCGGCTCAGCGCGCTCTTCCTTTGTTTCCGTGGGAGACCAAACGTGTTAGCATGACGCTTATCTATACCGTCAGGTTGAACAAAAAGTTTCTTCCTTTTGATCGTATTGCTGCATTTCATGAGGCAACATGGCAAAAATTTGGAGCAACTTTGCAGATCTGAAAAGATTCTCTAATGAAAATAGCCAGGAGGATAATAGAATGTGATTATTTCGACTATTTTGCAGCCTCAGTGATGGAACGTAGCACGGCTTGCGGGTACATCAAGAATTTGGATGGTGGAATTCTGACTATGGGGGGCCAACAGGATTTGCATATTTCCTCCACATCTCACTTAGTGCAAAAAAAAACGGGTTAAGGCCTTGTGGAAGCCCATTTATGCGAGGCTACATCCACCAAAAACGCCCAGTATTCAAATCATTTCCCTAAGACGATTAGCCTTTCCAGTCTCTTGCAATGTGCTGCATATTTCATTTTATTTTTTTTGGACACAGTTGCATGATTGAAACATAAGTAAGAGCTGAGTTTGACCCTGAAATTAAAAAAGATCTGATCTCTTTCACCCTTCCCTCCACCACCGCACCAGCACACCCCCCAACTCTTGCCCCTATTTTTATTCCACTGCCACAAAAATACTGTGTCATCCATTTGACATGGATCCCGCAATTACCAACCTTGTCGCTCATGCCTCCTAAACCCCCAAACTCTGTAACTACTCTCGCTGTCCTTCCCTCTCCCTGGCTTGCCATGCATGTCACCAACTCCCTCAAGAAACAGACAAAATTACAAAAGACAACTGAACAGTAGCTAAGGGAGAGGTGTAAACTACATGTACACACTATGTCCTCCACTCGCTAGCTTTCCATCCCTTTTCTGTCCCTCTCTCTCTGTCGCTCTCTCTGTCGCTCTCTCTCTGTCGCTCTCTCTCTGTCGCTCTCTCTCTGTCGCTCTGTCTCTCTCTCTCTCTCTCTCTCTCTCTCGCTCTCGCTCTCGCTCTCGCTCTCTCTCTCGCCATGATATTGAGGAGACACAAATACAGTTTGCAGGATTAATTAGGGCGGGTCACTTTCCACCGCCGGCCCGAGGGACTCGCCACGGGAACCCGAGAGGTGCGTCCAGTCTCCCACTGCTCCCTCCATCTGCTCTGTCACACCCAGCACTCCCAGCCCCACAAACACGTCATGACCGCCGCCATAAACCCTGCGCCACTCCTACCCTCCTACCCTCCTACCCTACAGCCTGCGGGATCCAGGGACAAAAAAGGGATACATACCCTTGGCCGGGACCCACACAGAAGCCCCCCGACAACCAATCGGAGGTTAGAGTTGAGGGTTAGAAGCCGGCAGGGACGTGTTGAGGTTAAAGTGCTCTGACAATTGCTCTGAAGACCACCAAGGCGGGTTTGCATCTCTCGGGAAGAACGCGCCGCGAGATCCGCCCCGTATTCTTGGCAGGCTACCTCTGGAGAAAGCCAATGTCAAAGAGGCTACAAAATTGTCCTATTTCCTCTCAATGTAGCCCGTCACTCATTTTATTACTTTGTTTGTGCCTTTTTCGAGTCGTCTTGCGCTGACACACTTCTGTCTCCACTCTGTCTGGTTCCTACAGGCGCCTTCTTCTGACGTGGTTTGACTGAGTGATGTGCACTGATGGACGGCCTCGTCTTCCATCCTTCGTCTCATTCCACCTGAGCCATCAAACAGGGCCCCACACGTGCACTGGCCTGAATTGAGAGTGAAGCAGCTGGCAAAACCTGACTGATGCCTCTTCGTGTTCTCGTCTACAATCTAGCACCGTCTACAACCCCTGTGACTTCACGATACCACCAAGATTAGAAATGTGCCGGTCATAACACCCGCTAAATATTGCTGGAGACATGGAAAAAGCTGATTTCTTTCAACAGCAGCAAGGTTTTGGCACATCAGCCGAGACTAGAAGGGCCCGAGACTAATGTTTAACTTGTTTCCTGCTACGACTACATCACAATGTCGTTTCAGTGTTTACTCAGAGCAGAGTCCCTGTCAATGCCCTCACACTGTGAGATAAAATGTCCTCTTGAGGTGGAAGTCTCAAAATGGAGCCTGCAGGCAGTTTGTCAATTGAGTGGTTTCAGTGTTGCCCTCACCACAGGCGCACATCTACTCTGATGTGGCACATTGGCAAACACCACAGTTCCTTGTTTTGGCTCCCGACAGTCCTTTGCTATGGTGAAAGCTCTCAGATCGTTGGGCTATATTTATACAACAAATGACACCATGTGGGAAGAAGAACCTTCTCCCAAACATGTCAAAGAGGTGAACTCCGGGTGTGCACCGATTTTACCCGTTTCTCTGATCCAAAATGCCCTCAAATAAGCAACTGTTTAGTTCAAAGGCTAAAAAAGGGGGGCACACAATTATATGTGGACACATGAATACGTTTCAGTTCTGTCCCCATTTGAATCTCACTGAGATTCAGGTGTGCATTCCTGCCTGTCAACTGTGAAAATTGCAAACTAAATGGACAGAACCTGCCCGTCTTGTGTCAGGTGATTTCATAAAGAAGTTGTCAATTGATTCAATGGCTGAAATCTAAATGGCGAGAGTGTTGAAGGGAAAGGCATAAAACAGAAAGACAGAGAGAAAGAGATACAGACAAGCCAAACAAATACTTGTAATGCCGTAATACATCTCATAGGATTGGACATAAAATAGAGACATTATCATCAAAATGTCTCTAAAGAGGCAAAATCCCATTACAGAGCAAGGCTTTTCTCCGCAAATATAAAGATGTCAAACACGATGTTCTGGCTATTCTCTGGAAAACCGTTGGGTTTAGCAGTAACATTATTCAAATTGCCTCTGTCTCAGTTCATTTCAAGAGCCAGTCAAACATATGACGCTACTGCTAGAACAAACAAGCCCCTTATTTTCATGTCAGCGTTTATACTTGACAATGGTGCTCTTAAACCCCTTCTGACACGCGATCAGTGGGAGTTTGTTTTCAAGGGATTAGAGGAATATAAGATCCTCCCCTCCTCAAACAAGGTCATTGACGCCAGCGCTTCACAAGATGGAAAACCCGGGCGCCACGAATTATCTCCTCCATGGCCCGGATCGCTCTACATAAACA
>OOFH01093183.1:0-11630 GCA_900323355.1 Merlangius merlangus
ACCGACTGTAATCAAACCGTGGGGATTCGCTGCGGTCGGTATCCGATACGTGACAAAGCAGCCCTGTTTACAAACACCAGCTGTCGTTTTTCCACCGAAAAATCGATAGGTGTCAGTGGATATGATCAGAGGGGGAAACACATTCTGTCACAGTAAAACCAACAACAAAGAGCAGCACGATAGTGGGGGGGGGAGAGACAGAGACACGCTACTTCCTCCACAATCACAACACCAACTCCATCTGATCCTCTCACTTTGAGGGACTGGGGGCCGGAACCAGCAGTGCTGCTTCAGTGTTCCAGTGAAAAGTGCGACCAGGCAGTGTCGTGTGCTGGGTGTAATTAAAGGTTCAACGCTCGGAGGTTTGCAGGTAACCGGAAGGTTGCTAAGTCGATCCCCGGCTCCTCCTAGGTGAATGTCGAGGCGTCCCTGAGCAAGACACCTCACCCTGACTGCTCCCGACGAGCTGGCTGTCGCCTTGCATGGCCGACAAGCCGTCGGTGTGTGAATGTGTGCATGAAAGGGGTGCCTTTTAGTCAATATTGCAAAGCGCTTTGAGTGGCCACTGGTTAGAAAAGCGCTGTATAAGTGCAGTCCATTTACCATTTAAACACTCACCGGCCGCCAGTAGAGCAGAGCGGGCGAGCAGCCACTGGAGCAGCAGCAGGAGCTCCGTGGCTCCAAGCCGCCTCATCACTCCCATGGTCCGGCCACTGGATCGCTCATCATAACCACAATGGCCCCGGACATCTGCAACGGCCCGGCGGATCGCTCAGCCCGCCCAGAGGCACGGCGATTCGGCCCCAGACAGCAACACACCGCGGGTTCTCAGACACGAGTGCGAAGGCATTTGCTCCAGACGTCGGTTTTTCTCTCAATAAGACAAAGTCTCACGGTCCCCATTTTCAGACGCACCGCTCCCCACTTCCTCCAGCGGGTCGTCCGCGGGTCGGTCCTTTCCCTGGACCATCCGCCGCTCAGACTTTGGATGTCACAGACGCAGACGTCAACTGGACGTTTGGGTTGCAAAGTGTAGGGATAACGGCGAACAATCTGCGGGGTTTGGAGCCTGCATCTGTGAGCGGACAAGCCGAGCTCCTGATCATGTTTTCTTTCTTCCCTCAGCTCCCCGGTTGCCATACGGACTCCGGCGTCACTGCGCCCCCCCGCGGCCGGCTGGGGCCACCGCTCAGCGCGGCGGCTTAAACCAGGGGTTTCCAACCTTTTTTGTTCCAAGGACCGGTATATTCATACAATTATTTGGAGGAACGGTACTAGTCAATTATAATGCCTTCATTTTAAGATGCTTGATTTTTAAACAAAGGATGGGGCTGTTAATTTATTTCCAGGTCCACGGAACGGCCAGGGTTGTGACGACCTGAAGCGAGCTGGCCTATGTAACTAAACTAACTTAACATAAAACAACGGTACAAAGACACACTTTATTACCAAACATTCACTGACAGACACGTTACGATGACGCGTTCTTCATGAATAAAGTAGTGGCAGTTTCCACAAAAGGCCCCGCTGGGATTCGAACCCAGGATCTCCTGTTTACTAGACAGGCGCTTTAACCATCTAAGCCACGGCGCCGTCGAGGTCGTCAACGGAATCGGGCTTTATGATTCTACTCATCAAAATACAGGATTTATAATTAAGTAAAATGCAGTTTAAAAGCAAATTGTATACCACACACAACCACACTTGATAAAGGACTGATGAAGTAAAGTCCCGTTTAAAAAGTAAACTAATTATTATTATTAAACCAGTATTTTCTTTTTCCAGAATTGCTTCATGAGGTTCGTTGGTTCGTCGAGCCGTGCGGATAAAGGGCCGCAGGCTACGAACGAGAGGCTGAGGACGATAGACTGAGGAAGGGAGGCTGAGGACGGTAGTCAGAGGGAGGGAGGCTGAGGACGGTATCTGCCGCCAGTCTTCATCCGGCAGAAGACACAGTTGGTCGGCAGTTGGTCCAAGGCCTCCGAGCGGGACAGACAGAAGGAACCGCCGCACTGCCCGCACTGAGGTAGAGACAACAGCGCACAGTCACGACCAGCAAGCAGCGCTTGCTTAAACCTGTAGGCACTGTAACCTCCATACAAACATCATCCATTATGAATATATAGCTTCATAAATCAACAGTAAACAGGTCCCAGGACAGTTGTAGGCCTTCTAGGGTAGAGGTTTCAAGATGAATGTTTGAAAAATGTTCATGATAATTTTTAAATCTGAAAGGGGGAATACTTCATAGATGAACATTCAACATTCCTGTCATCAAGTTTACTTACATCACTTATTTTGACGTTTGTGCGTGCATCGTGCATGTGAAAGAAAGTATAGTGTGTATGTGTGTAGATAGAATAAAGTGTTTGTGTGAAGGACCTTAAGCAGCTCATTTTCCGTCTTCTCCACCACCTCTGGGATCACATCGCAGGCCTCCACAGACCACAGCCTGCACGTTCCGTCCTGGATGAGAGACAGAGTGTGTGTGAGGGACATACAATTTTAACAAGAAAGCGCGAGAGCGTGATTGAGAGAGGTCGATGTAATCGTATTAGCACATCGACTGAAATAAAAGAGACAGTTGGTACCCTGGAACAAGACGCCACCAATTTCTTGTCCATACTGATTGAAACGTCCGTCACCCAATCACTGTGGCCCTGGGGTTAATAAAAATATAAAAAAAAGATGTACATAAATAAATAATAAAGGAACATTTTGGACCATAAACTATGACCCTTTTCTCTTTAGCCTTTCATCAACATACCCCCTAATCACTGAGCTACCCAGCCGCTGGACATGAGAAAGAAAGTCACTCATTAATTCCATATTTCTAGTCTACCTTGCTTTTCTTAATATTTCATTTCTACCCCTTAGTGTTGCTCTACCTTTAGGCTGAGCGTGTGGCACTGAGAGGTCATATCCCAGAGTGCAACGGTCCTGTCGTATGAGCAGGACACCAGGAGCTGAGCTGGGAGACGGGGAGGAACCAGGGGAGAGGACACACTGGATGACGACAGTAACAGCAGGCCCACGGGGAAAGTCATTATACTGATGAAGACGGCAGAGGGGACAGTGAAGATCTTTTACATTTACATTCTTGGCATTTAGTAGATGCTTTTATCCAATGCGACTTACAATAAGTATTTTTTGTCTCTCCTGTCTTCAGCACCATTGAGAGACACGTTATCATGGTGTCTTTAAGCAGAAATCTAGCAGACGTTTAGCAGACTCATATTTCTAGTGACAGTGCTGCACGACCCAGTATCCTAAAGACAAGGCCAGTTTTGTTTCGTTGTTTTAGGTTAAAAGAAGTGTGTTCATGCTATAGCACACTTCCTTCACAGCGCGGGCCCATCTCTCTCCATACTCAACGGGTTCAAAAGGAGGAGAACGCAACACAGTGATAAAGTGCGACTGCCTTGCTCCAGGGCTCACCGTCGGCAGAGAAGACACAAGAGCTGACGGAGCCCACGTGCACCCCCCCCAGCCTGAGACCCCCCCGGGAGCGGAAGGCCCCGGTCTCCAGGTCCCACAGCTGGAGGCTGCGGTCCCACGACGCCGTGCACAAGAACCGGCCGCTGTCGGTGAAGCAGCAACTGGAGACGGTGTTGCTATGGTTACTGCGGGATGGGAACACAGGAGAGACTAAAAAGTAGCCGTACGTCAACTGTCTGGTTAGCCTGTGGTTTACTACTCCTGCGGTGTCACCAGTGCCGTCGGTACACTTACATCGAGTTCTCTTCGCCACTTGTGTTGTGTTTAGCCAATCATGTTTCAGTTGACATCCTATACGGTGAGACGCTCTCAAATGTTTACATTTTATTTTAGCGTTTCCCATTTCTACCACTCTTTTTTTCTCTACATTTGGACCTCATCTAACTTTTGTTTTTGTCTGTCCTGCTCCTACTGAGAGCCTCGTCTCCTGTCCGGGATGAATACGTGATGCTGCTATCACGTTAATAAAGTACTGCTCCTCAAAGCCGGCGGGTGTGCGTCTTGTCCCGAGCCCACCTGTTGATGGACATGGTGGTCCGCTGGGCCACTAGGTCCCACAGCTTGATGGTGCGGTCCACCGACACCGTGGCCACGCGCTGCCCCTGGGGGTCGAACCTGCAGCGCGTCATGGTGGAACTGTGGTGCTCTGCGGGGGGACCAAGTACTCCTTGACACATGCAGTTTCATATTAAGCTGCCGACAGGGCAGCCGATAATACGAGTTGTATTGTACATATTGCAAATTGTTTTTTTAAACATTTAACTGCTTTGGTAATCTAAGCCAATACTAAGTGTTTTTCCATGCAACTTCAACTCTGGTAGAGACCTACCTTTAACCTTTTGCAGACACTCCCCGTTGCTTGCCATGGAGATGTCCATCTCGTTGTCCATGTCAGAGACGCACACGATGAGCTTCCCGTCAGAGGACACGCTACAGGAGGTCAACAAGCCAGCATGCCTCGATGTCCACTGTTACAGACAAGCAATGAGCCACGGACACTAGAGATGGACTGAGAAATACACAAGGGTGAACTGTCGGTGTACCAGAGTCTTCGCCGTTTCCAGGTCCCAGCAGACCATCGTCTGATCCCAGGAAACCGTCACCATGCTGGCGAGAAGGAGTAGTTCAGTCTCAGTATTAAGTCTTGGTCCCTTTAATATTGTGTAGTCGAGGCCATTTGGGGTCCGGTGTTTTTACATCATGGGTGGTCAAGTCCTAGTGACTAATGTAGATGACCCACCTAGTCACCTTTAGGTCAGTGCATCTGAATATTGGCGGAATTACAAAACAGGCAAATTTAGTTCCAATTGCCTTTAGGCTAACTGAAGGCAGCCCAGGGAGGTTCAACTTCCAGGCAATAAACCTTGTTGTGCTCAAGGGCGATGAGGTTAAAGGGTGGTGCACATTGGTGTGTGGGTGACAAACAGTAAAACCCACAAGACAAATTAAAGTTGTATTTTTTTTTATTGAACATCCGTTTCCACCCGTCCCTCCAGAAAGACTGCATCTCAGGAGAAACAGCTAATAATAATAAGGCATTTCTTTCCCCATGCCCTGCCAAGCGTCACTGGGGTAGGTCTTCATTGGCAGCTCCTTACCAGGGCTGTCGGGATACTCGTAGCCGATGTAATGGTTTTCAATGAAGTTATCGCTGCCTTGCTCAAAACTACTTCTGCCTTGAGCATAGGTTCCAGGAGGGTACTGGCCTGTGACAAACATGAAGTCGTAAGGATAGCCATAGTTGCCATAAGGGCTGCTGGGACTAGAGGCTTCTTGTGCAGGTGGGCTGTTGTAGACCTCAGTGTTAACAGCAACATATGGTCGAGGAGGAGGGTTGCCCCGTTCCTTGGTCTCAGAAATGAAGTGTCCATCCTCCATTGTGCTCTCGAGTTGGAGCAGCTCTCCTGGGACGTACTGCGGACCAGGCATGGCTTTGCTGGGGGCCCACCCTGATGCAGCCCCACCCTTACCCGAGTTTGAGTCACCAGAGTAGACGCTAGGAGGGATAAGCCAAGCGATAGCTGAAAGCAAACAAAGTGAAATTTCTGTTTCATGCGAACAACCCTATGCACTGACGGAATCAAGATGGTAAGGTGCCAATGAATACAAATAAAAATAACTAGCAATAATGGACGATGATCCATCAAGTTACCTTGAACCGAGTCGGTTAAGGAGGGATTGCTTCCTACAGAGGGAAGAGCAGCAGCGGAGCTCTTGCCGTAGTCTCCAGGGGCTTCCTCCTCCTCTTCAGGGTGGTAGAAGGCTGGATCTTGTGAATAAGAACCAGCTCCTGTGGATCCACCTTTAGCCATGAAGGCCGGACCTTGAGAAGAACGAGTTGCTGCGTCGCCAGCATTATTCATGAAGTACGGACCTTAAAAAATCAAAGTTAAAACAAGTAAGAATTTAAAACATGACTCAATTTAATCAAAGCCTCCATTTCAGAATACACACCCATCTTAACCGGCCTACAGTGGACATCCAAAAGCAAAACTGCTTGGAGGAAGACCCTAATACAGGAAAGAAGTTTGAAACAAGAACTGCATTAAAAATCTGGCTCAATCACAACACTCAAATAACTCAAAAAGAAAAGTCAAATAATTATAAAATGCACCACTTACCATGAAAAGACGGATACTGCTGCCATTCTGTCAAATAGACACTACCACATGAAGACAAATCGTTTGGGATTTTAAATGCTGCCCGACACCAGCTGACCAATCAGAACGTAATGAGTTGATGATTCCCACCTGACTAGAGATTGGGGCGCAAGCCATGACACAAATGAAACATAACAAGTAGAAACACCTTGTAGGTCTGTACGTCCTGGCAATTAATTATACGCACCTATTGTATGTCGTACGTCCTGGCACTTAATGTACGCACGTAATGTATGTCGTACGTCCTGGCCTTAATGTACGCACTAATTGTATGTTTAACGTCCTGGCAGTAAATAAAAATAAATAAGTACTTAGTTGTGTAGCATCTTAACCTAGCTATCTTTGTTGAATACCTTAAATTGTTCAAGCTAACGATTGTAAGTGCGTGTTAGGTTAGGTTTAGTCAAACTTGGTATGTTTTGTAAGGTTTGGTTGTTCTTCGTAGGTTAGGTTTGGCAATTCTTGGTAGGTTAGGTTAGGATTTTTAATTATGTATTGTTAGTTTATCGTGAATATTATATATTAAGTGATGGCTGATATTAACCAAACCATTTTGGTGATCATAAGTGACCAGAACCCCCATCCAACGCAGTTTTTATTTTGACCACCTGGGGGTCTGGGGTTTGAGTCTGGTTCCATTCCACCGGTTTCATTCCTGTCACTGGTCCATTGAGATTCTACAGTGGTCCACTCTGGCCCGGTTCAGTAAAGTGCTATGTGGCCTAGTCTGGTCTCGTCTGCTCACCGGTTGGTTCCTGGGACCAGGGCACATTCACTGATGCCAGCAGAATGAGATCCTCCGTAGCACTGCAAGGCCACCAGCCGATCTGTGTCCTGAATAAAGTACTTGTGCTCAAGCTTACTTGTCGATATGCTGACATTCTATGGGATTTCAATGCTATTATAATGGTTTCTACTTCAAACCCAGTCATCAGTAACTCATCCAGGTAATGGTTTGTTTTCATGGCATTGTTAGTCATACTGGTTGGGTGAATTGGGTTGACTCAAAGCTATTTAGAGAGATGCCATCTCTCTAAATAGCTCTGGGTTGACTAATAACTGCAGCTATTAGTGACATCACTTCCTGTTCACCCATATGATGGCTGTGTTGTCATGGGAGCTGGTCAGCAGACGGCTGTCGTCGAAGCACAGGTGACAGCTGGTTACAGCCTCGCCATGTCCACGCAGCACCTTAAAGGGAACCTAGAACCCAAACACACAGAACCAACACACCTTACAGGGAACCTAGAACCCAAACACACAGAATCAACACACCTTACAGGGAAACACGGAACCAGCACAGCTTACAGGGAACATAACAGCCAAACACAGAGAACCAACACAGCTTACAGGTAACTTAGAACCCAAACACACAGAGAAGACACACACCAACCATTTACAGGAAATCCCTAGAGCCCAACCACACAAAACCAACACCTTACAGGTAACATGTACAACCCTCAACCTCAAGAACCTTATTTCCCAATCAACAGATGGATGACGGTGATGGATGGGGGGTGAGGGGGGGGGAAGGGTCTTGGGAGGTCGCAACGACCGAGTTCGGTTGCTAGGCGACGTGTAATGCAGTCGTCGGCGGTGTTGACATCTGATACTTTATCATCTACTAATTTCACTATTATGGTTCCCGGTGCCACATAAAATACTCATAAAAAAATTAAGATCATAAAACACAAAAAACTGACTGACGTGACCAAACGTGTCTTGAACCATCGATTTGCGATCTGCAGTTTGCGGTGTGAAACGGGAGTCCCCGTCCCCTCTACCTTGGAGCTGGTCTGGCGGACCTTCGTCTCCTCCTCCCTTCGCCTCGGGTGGTCCTGCCCGCCCCCTGCAGGCTCGTCCAGCGCTAGGGGGTCGCTGTCCCTAAGGGCCATGCTTATACGTATATCGGTGACTTCAGCAGTCAAGTGCGGAACTTACTCTACATGTGTTTATGATGACATTGAACTGCAGGCGGTTACCATAGCTACACTATACAAACCTGCGTGAGTGAGAGGGTGTGTGTGCTTGTTGGTCTCTCTGTGTGTGTGTGCTTGTCTGTGTGTTTGTGTGTCTTTCACTCAAAGATCAATAGTAAGAAATAGGTTGGCTTAATGTGTTGTGTTAACAATATCTTGCGACTGCTCAATTCTAATACAGATTATTATGACGGTTGAATTTGAGTAGACTCAAAAAAAAATTTGAACTCCTTTGGGGTAACATTTTATTTTCAAAACATATGATAGATTCACTAAAATACATGTTTTTCTGTCCTCACAGAGGACATTCTCCTTCACCACACTTCCTTGGAACGGATATTTTTCAACCTGAAAGAAAAAAAACATAATAACAGTAAATATTGTGTTTTCTATATGTATTTATGAGATTTGAAAAATATCTTTGAAGAAATTCCTACATAGTTTTATTTATTTGATGACAGCATAAAAACAGTTTATTATTTTGTTTTCTATTTGTATTTATTGTAACTATTATATCAGGTTGTATTTAACTATATATATGTTTTTGAATACATTTGTTCAGCTTACTTATACACATTTCCTACAACCCTACAAAATTTGAAGACAAAGTAGCAGGCTGTTCCAATACTACTTCCAGGTCGGACGCCTATGAGCAGATACAACCGACGGTAAAGTAGGGCGGGGTGACCCCGGCATGTGACCCTTGACCTCTGAAGCAGCTCCTCTGTGGAGACCTGGCCAGGCTCGTCCTCCTCGCCCTCTGAACTGCTGTCGGACTTCCTGCTCTTCTTCTTCTTCTCCTTCTCCTTCCCTTTGTGCTTGTGCTTCTTCTGTTTCTTCTTCTGCACTCAAACAGGGCATGAGGACCACAAGGGGTGAAAGGTCAGAGGAGAGAGAGGTTAATACAGGATTACCAGTAAATGAAATGCAGAGGACGAACAGAGAGGTTAGGGTATGGACGTGGACAGGTATTCATGACCTGGTAAATACAATGTCAGAGGAGCAAAGTCAGAGGGGTTGAAGCTCAGAAGGTTGTAGGGCGGGTTGACTGGTCACCCGAAGGTGGCTAGTTCGATTCCCGGCTCCTCCTAGCCGAGTGTCGAGGTGTCCCAGAGCAAGACGCCTCACCCTGACTGCTCTGGACTAGTTGACAGTCGCGTTGCATGTTTGACATCGCAGCCGGTGTGTGACTAGTATGAACGGGTGAACGTGAGGCAATATTGTAAAGTGCTATGAGCGGCCACTGGTTAGAAATGCGCTTTATAAGTCAATTTACCAGCTACTGTTACCAGAAGAGCAAGGAAGAAGCTTGGATAAAAAGTCAACAGTGAGTTTAAAAAAGGTCTCGTCAAGGTTCAAATCTCAGAGGTATGGCGTCAATCTGTCGGTGTGCTAGGTAACCATATCCTAAATACACCGACCCAGTTCTGATTATATGTCACATGTCTGTCTCTTTTCCTCACCACACTTCCCTGTATAAATACACACAGAGTGTAAAAGAATAAAGGTCTAGAGGGAGAGCTTAAAGGTCAGGGCTGAGGTTAGGTTGGAGTTGAAAGTGGAGCCCTGAGAGGTCTCGGCTCTCTACCTTCTTGTCCTTCTTGTGCTTGTGTTGTTTCTTGGCCTTGTGTTTCTCCTTGCTCCTGGTCGGCTTCTCCTGCTTGGGAGGGAGGCACCGCGACGACTCTCCCGCTGCTGCTGCTGCTGCTAGAAACACCAGAACCAGACACATCTCATCACGACAGAACCATCTCGTTACAACAGAACCACCTCACCCACCAGAACCAGACACACCTCATCACGACAGAACCATCTCCTTACAACAGAACCACCTCACCCACCAGAACCAGACACACCTCATCACGACAGAACCATCTCCTTACAACAGAACCACCTCACCCACCAGAACCAGACACACCTCATCACGACAGAACCATCTCCTTACAACAGAACCACCTCATCCCGATCAACCTCATCAACGAGAAACTGACACACTTCACCAGAACCATCTCGTCACACTAGAACCAGATGAATCTGAAAACACTGTTGTCATGGCGACCGAGCAGCGCGTCATCATTCAACTCACACAGTGCAGCCGAAGGGGGCGGGAGCTTGGGTCCAAACTCCTTCTCTTCCTGTGGAGGGGGCGAAGCTGCGTCCGGGTCGGGCTTCACTGTAACCGCCAACGCTTCGGAACCAATACTTAATGTTAGTTAGTGATCACAAGGTTAGTGATCACAAGTGATCCCAAGGACCAAACTCCGAACCTTGGGAGACAGAGCTTTCTGTCACGCCGCTCCCTGTCTTTGGAATGCTCTCCCTGACCACCCGAGAGCACCACTGACCCTGGACACTTTTAAAAAAGGCCTAAAAACCTTTTTAAAAAAGCCTTTCATTAGTTGTTTCCTTTGGAGTGACGTTCTCTCTCCAAATTTTAACTATTACTTTTCTTTTTCTTATGTAGCACTTTGAGATTGTTTGCTCAATATAAAGTGCATTACAAACAAAATTCATTATTATTATTATTATTATCATCATCATCAGGTTTATTAAGGAAGGGTCTATAATAACGAAAATATGGTCAAAACATTCCAAAAGCCAGACATGGAACGTCAAGACACAAAAACGATGATCTAACTAAGAAGTAAACACATCCCTACTCAACAGCTCCTCAGCACCAGCGAGCTCTTCATGACCTCACACCGGTCACTCTGTCACATCTCCCAGAACAAGGAGGATCAGAATCCTCCCCTTAGAAAGTGAGTCGTTACCAGGTGGCGCCGCAGCCGCTGAGGAGGGCGTCGTGCTCTTCACGGTCGGCGTGATGTTGAACAGACTGGCGGCGCCGCCGGCCAGACGCTCCCCTTCATCCTCCTCCTCCTCCTCCTCTTCCTCAGAGGAGGAGGATGACTTCTCGTCAGAAGAGCTGGCGAAGACGGCTTTGAAGAGGTCCATGGAGGGCCTCTCCTCCTCTTCCTCCTCCTCCTCTGCGTCAGAGCCGGGGGCGACCTTGGCCTGCAGGACACAGAGGGATGCGTGTGAACACCCGGTGTAACCATGGCAACGCAGGACTGGACCACGACATCCCACTTCAACAGGTAGAGAACCATCAGCTAGGAGAGCAACACCCTGACCAATAGACTAACCTCTCTAGACTAACCTCTCTAGACTAACCTCTCTAGACTAACCTCTTTAGACCAACCTCTAATTCCTCTATTAATATTCTATGGACTAGTTGGGGCTACACCACGGTGCTGGGATGGAACGACACACACCTGGGGTGGTGTTGGCGTTCTACACACACACACACACACCTTTGTGTCCGGTTCTGCCGGGGGGTCCGTGGCAGAAGCAGGGTCTGTGCCGGACGGGTCTGTGCTGGGCGGGCCCCCCTGTGCGGCCGAGGCCTGGCTCCGAGCCGTGGAGAGGAACTCGCCCAGGGGGTCCTCCTGCGTCTTCTCCTTCTTATCGGTGGAGTCCCACCTCGACCTCT
>OOFH01093216.1:0-11497 GCA_900323355.1 Merlangius merlangus
GTGTGGTCACGTTTGACTGGTACATCCTTTTGTGCCTGTGTGTGTGTGTATGTGTGTGTGTGTGTTCATAATATGGCTTTTTTGGTGTGCGTGCGTGCATGCACGTATCTATGTCTGCATTTGTGTGCATGAGGGTGTGTGTGTGTGGGTGTGTGTATATTGCCATGTGTGTGAATGTATGTGTGTGTTTGTGTCGGCATGCATGTAAATGCGTGAATGTGTGCTTGTGTGTTTGTGTGTGTGTGTGTGGGAGCAACATGTCGGGACCACAGCTCCTTATCCTGCATCAGAGGGATGGACTGGCAGCTCTAGGCTCCTCTGGAAAGCTTAAAGTCTCATCCCGTGCTCCCCGTAGGTGTCTGAGGGATGAGCTCTGTGTGGGACGGACAGACACAGCTCAAACCATCCACTGATAATATGCCCCCCTCAACGGGGAAACCATCGGTGGTCCCTTCAACAGCCGGCCTGTCAAGGAAGGGAAGGGACGAGTCGTAGTACCCAATTCATGCGTTGGACCTTTAAGAACCTTTAAAATTATTTTATAGACGACTGAATGAGTTTCAAACCATTCATCCAGTTGGTCTAACTAAACAAATGCCAGTGTGAAACTCATTCAGTGTTTTCCCTGGAGTTATCTCCCACGTTATAAAAGCTAAAGTTTTGATGCAGACACTCCGCCAGACACAAACACACACATAATATTGATATATTTATATATACATATATATAAATACAAACAGGCGCGCAAACATATGCACAGAGTTAAGAAGGAAACCGCTCTGCACTTTTTCAGCGACGGTAAAACGCGATCACAACGTCCTGCAATCAATTTTTCCTGCGGGGGAGATGCATGCCTAAATTGGTTCAATGCAGGCTTGGTTCAAAGAAGCATGGAAGCCATTCTTCAAAAACATTCTTTGTCTATTATTTTTCCACTGTCATCTACAGATTCACAATAGGAAAACATAAATATTTCCAGTATTCAACTGCCAAAGTAATAATTTAACAATGTTGAAAAAATGAAAAATATCATCCCTTGGGTGATAAAAGCTATACAAATATATACATGTGTTTTTAACAAATGAAACAATATGTCGTTTTTAACGGTTTAGGGAGTTTTATAGTTGAAGTTCCACATATTTTCCAATTTCAGGCTACAACAAAATCTGGGATCAACAACATTTGGAGATCCAGACGATAAAAATAAGCCTATTCTCATGAAGACAGCAAAGAGATGGTTCCTTCTCAAAATCTGGACGGCATGTGGTCTCGGTGAAGCAGATTTTGCTTTCCATGAACAACATTTTGTATGTAGTTCTAGCTTGTGAAGTTATAGTACACAAGTGCTCCGAAGTCTCCGACGTCTCCTGGGTATCTGGTTGTGCGTGCGTGCCCATCAGACCCCCCTCAAACCCTCCACAGGGGGGGATATCAAACCCACGTGCACACAGCTCTCCCCTGCCACTGTTCTCTGTTCACCCCTCCCTGTGATATCAGTTCTATTTTGGTTGTGGTTTACAAATAGTGCAGCAGTTGCTTGGCCTGTTCCCCGTCCAGGAATTGAATCCTTGATTCAGGTCATATCTAAAAAAGCAAATGGCACCGATATTATACTCGTATGATACCAAGTCAGAAATGGCATCACAAATGTGGAGCCTGTCATCCTACAAGGTGTGGAAAATTCACAAACAGCTCATGACATGGACGAATGGTCATGTCTATTGTCGGCTGAGAAGGCAAGCCTGTTTCTTTGGTCCACAGAGTCGTTCAGATTTATATGTCATTGGATCAGATGTGTGTGTCAATATCGCAATAGTTGGAAGTTGCTCTATATTGAGGAAGCAATGCTATTTGCCCAGTGATACGTGTTTGTGTGTTACTTAACTTTTAAACTTTTATAATAAAGTTGAATATGTTTTTTGTTTGGACATTAATAAGGTAATTAAAGAGTGTGTGTGTGTGTGTGTGTGTGTGTGTGTGTGTGTGTGTGTGCGTGTGTGTGTGCGTGTGCGTGTGCGTGTGCGTGTGCGTGTGCGTGTGTGTGTGTGTGTGTAAGTTTAGTTTTTAAGAATTACACATGCAGTAGGGTTTAATTCCAACTGCCTTGCATTTAACATTCATGTTAATGGATGACCTCTTCTTAACCACATAAACCACATCTCTGTGACTTGGTTCAAATGTTGTATCAATACCTGCACCAAGGAACGGATTGTACTTCGGATTTGGCGTCATTGGAGACCTTGGCTTTCAATAAGACCTGGAATTCCTCCAATCCTGGACCTTTGACAGCAACAGTATCACTGTGTATTGTAAGTATCTCAAAAAAAAAACGAACGCGAAAGGAGTATCTAAGCCCCTCTCTGTCCTTGATATCTCACACAAGAGCCTCCAGGTCGCTCGGTCGCCCAGAGAAATATCCAAGCAACCCCTGTTGGATTGTCATCAAATCTCATGAGTCATTGCAAGCCAAGAGTTCAGGGCTGTTAATAACCCACATACCAGGCAGCTGTCCCTGGCATGGCTTGTGCCACTTATCACTAGTAGTATTAGTTGTCTTCATACCGTGAGAAAAATGGGATTCCTCGCTGTGGAAGCATTTAAGTTGTTTCCCTTTTGGGCTGATCGTGTGTATCACACCAAAACGTGATACGCATGCGGTAATTAAGTGTTAAAAAGTGTTTTTTTTTGTCAAGATGTGTTAGGTGCTGAATTACTTCACTTTGATATATATTGTTTTAGGGCGGCCGGGTTTGCTGTTGGGAGTGTAAGCTTTTGTAAAGTTGCATGGCATGAGGTATAGTTGGCATCGACAAGCCAACTAATCGAGTAACTGCTATTTTCTTTATGGTCCATTTTTCCTTATTTTAAATTCCCAACGATCCTACAGGACAAAATTACATAGTAATTCAAATCAAACCTCATTCGGGAAACAAAGGATAAAAAAGCTTCATGATAACTCAATATTAATTTGTAGGCACAGGCAGTATCTCTATGGTGATTGTTATGGTAACCTTGACCAATAAGACAGCTGCATAAGAAAATAGATTTCAAAACTGAATATGATATCTCTGAGACACGACTTGGATGGGGACAACCTGGTCTATAAAGTGAGTCATATTCTTTAATAAGGTTTTCAACCAACTGTAAATGGTTGCTTACTTTTCAGTTTCTATATCAACAGGCATAATCTAATTTTGCTTAATATGCCTGCATTGAGCTTGCCTTTTTTGTCGCAGAACACCATCACCATCACCACCACCACCACCACCACCACCACCATGCAGACACAGACTGGCCTTCACCTACCCCTGCTGCCCTCTGGTCCAGGCTGGGGTGGGTACACAATTCCTGGTTTCGGAAGATCCAGTGTTGCCCAAAAAGGTCGGAGAAACATCACAGTGATGGAGGGACGGACGTGGAGGAAGATGGCTGTAAGACTCAATTTTCTCTACACGTGTTGTTCTCTCACAGAGAAAAGGATTAATTTCATGTATCCACTTGATATATTTTTTGTTGGATTAAAGCTTGTAATGTCTTGTAGGGCACTTAATCGGGATAAGAATCACGGAAATATCGTGTCTGTTGTTCAGATATGTCTTTAGAGGCCAGCTTTAAAGAAGTCAGCTCGCACAGATCAAGAGGATTTTTCCTTCTAAGAGGTCAACGCGTATTCACTGGGCTTTTTTCAACCTGTAATATATAGGTATTGACTCTCCTTTTAGAAAGGTTTTAAGATCTAATAATTCATGCTATATCTATAGCCTTCACATCCAGTTCTGCTGAGATATCTGTTGAGTCATCAGTGAGTCAACACAGTAGTAGTCTGAGAATATATCGCACAGTGTGTTGAATGGCCGCCCAGTTGCTAAGGCCTACACTGTTTATTGACTAAACAAAGAAAACAAAATGAAGGGGAAAAAAAAAAAGGTTTCCAAAAGGTTCCCCCTGTTATTTTAATAGCTTAGCAAGCTTGTCCTCCACGGCAACAGGTGGTAGGCTTTTTCTAATTGGGTGGAGAAGTCGGGGGGTGGTTAATCTGTACTGCAAGTCAACACAGGTCCATGGTGGCTGAGCTCCTTGATCTGTGCACCATGACGACAAACTGCAAGGTCACAGAGGGGATGCCAGGTCTGCAGGCTGCGCTCTGCTTAACCTTGAGTGAGGCTGAAGATGGGTCAAAGCCTTGGTGGTTAGTGATGGATGGATCACTTGACATGGACCCTGGTTTTATGACCGCTGTCTTTAATGTGTCTGGATTATGGTAGCCTACCTTATGTAGTGCTCTGAAGGCAGTTTGTTGCGAGGATCTGGCTGTATGAGCGAGCAACAGTGTTTTGTATTCGATTGAAGCAGTGTATGTGCTTCAATAGTAAGACAATTTCTTTGTCTAAACTCGATTTTCTTTAACATGAAAGCACACCTGTCTTCTTTTACTGCAGGGCTAGCACTTTTAACCTATAATCATACAAATACCAAAACATTGATTTATTAATAAATGATATATTCAATAGTAAGTAATGCTTTATTTAGATGTATTGTTATTATCCACAGATACAAACAAGACGTTTTCCTGGAGAAGAAGCATATAAATCTATCAGAACGGACCTTATACATAAAATGTATTTGTATTTCCGAATATCAAACACAAATGAAGTTTAGGTTACAAATTTACCACCAGTGGTAAAAAACGCAAACACGTATATTGTCCACTCAGACCACTCACCGAACACTGTTAACCAGTTAGACCCATGAACTCTTGGCTGACAACTCTAACAACCTAACATAGCCCTGATGCTTTTTTAAACAACACTCCATCTATTCTACCATGGCCCTCAGCCTCTCCTTTGTCCTCTGACCCCCAGGGGTCAATCCCGGCCAAGGGGGCCAGTCAGGCAGAGGGTATAAGTCAAGACAATCCCAGTACAGATGTTGAAGGGTGTCTGTGGCCGGGCTTCGCATGCATGGGAAACGTGCGTGTCACCACACAGCGCCTCCAGTGATGTCCTTGTCACGTTAGATGTCGACCGCATTGACCACAATCTGTGGGAAATCTGCGACCAATTGCTACACTTCCTGCCTTGCTGTGTCTTTTGTTCATCGTTTCCGACGGCATCAGGAATGGTGAATCGAACGTATTCATTCGGCCCCATTGTTGACGGGACTTCTTCTTCCCCGTCTTTTGTTTTGCTTTTTCGTGTCTTTGGGATGGAACAAAGAACATCCAGAAAATGAGAGAGAGAGAGGGAGGGAGGGAGAGATTAAACATTAACCATAATAATTATATTCATTAACCATTGAATGTATGGGAATTTAAGCAACATGTGTTTAAAAGCTATTGTAAGGTCCCTTGGGTGATAAAAGCGAGTTATTGGATGGGTTAGTGGGGTTGAAGTGATAGCTAAAGGGGGGCACCTGTTTTGCATGAAGGGAAGGATCACTTAATGACCAACTGCCCTGTAGCGTTTCGCTGTCTCTGGCAAGACTACAAAGATGGAGCCTGTAAATCACCTGTAAAAACAAACAAATACGAAAATAAATGTACAAGCATTTGTTTTACATGATAATGATGATGGGGTTTTAATACTTATAATAGCAAATAATAATAAGGCCTATTGGTTTTTACGGGAGAGTGGAATAATAAATGACGCACAATTTAAGAAAGCACATTACAAAAGCCTTTTAAAACATGTTTCAAAGAGGCTGATAAACAAATGCCAGAGCATTTAGCCAACGCGGTCATATATTTGGTTTGTTGGTAGTTTTCTCTACACACAAATACTGTATTTTTAATTTTTCTAATGTATTTGTGCTTGTGAAATTGTGAATTTGTTCAGAGATCCAAATGCATGGCAGGGCATCATGATTTGCCCGAAGCTAGGAGAGAATGCTAAAAAGGAAGCCTCGTCAATTAAAAAAAAAAAAACATAGCTTTTCAGTGGGTACACCGCATCTAACCACACACAATGAGGTTTAACATTCATGGCCAACACAGATGAAAATGGATGTAATTGAACTGTCTATCAAGTCTGTTTTAATTACAGCATGTCCACGAGTACTACTTTATTAATTCATTCATTCATTCTACTTTGTTCATCACACCTCACAGCTTATTCAGGCTGCTGTTTGCAATAGTTAGTAGGCCATACTGACAATGGATGTGAGACTTCATATTTTCAACGACACATGCACAAACTGCTTTTTGTATACAGCCACATTCTGTCAGATAAGGAGAATTGTCAATTTAATATGATCCTATTATTTTACTATTTAATCCAGAATATATGATATGACTTGAATGCATAAAACATGGTTTAAACATCACATAAAACATCAAAAGCCAATGAATGACATTTTCCCCCAAGGTGAGATATTGTCTTCTCTTCCATTCAAAGCAGTGATCCCAGCGAATGGTGCTGGTGGTGGGAGCCCCCTCACCATTGGCTCCACGACCTATAGGGGCGTTGCTTGCCGAGTTGTGATCGCTTGGGTCCATGGATGGCTAGTCGAAAGCTTACTTGGCACTGATCCCTCCTCTCCGTATAGGTTAAATCAGACAGCTTTCAGGAGGAATGTATCGCAAATAGTTGGGTGTTTATAGCGGTCAGTGGACGTGAGTTCAGCAATGCGATGAGGGCAGTGCACTTTGCAAGACTTGTGCTGCAGGGAGCCTCCGCAGAGACCGGTTGCTGACAAGCCGGGGTGAAGAGCCGCTGTAGATAGAAGGCTCTGGGCTTGCCTTGGAGGGACGAGAGCCTTGGCTTCTTTGCGGAGGAAATCATGCAGTTTGCAATCTGGCTGCTTGGACTAATGTGTCACCTGTCAGCCCTCGTCCGGAACTCTTTAGAATACCGATTGCATCCGAAACAAGGTAGGATTTTGGTTTTTGATTCATAACTTGTAGCCTGGTCCGGTCAGTATAACGTGAGAGCGAGTGGTCATCATGTTGAAGTGGTATCACGGTGTAGTGGCTGAGAATGATGCTATGAGTTTTAAAAAGTCCCAACTTTTCATGTTGAAAGTTAAAATCAACTTAGCTTATACTTGCATGAATAACGGTTTCTAAGAGGCATATAACTGACACATCTTTATTTTTATTTTTTTCTTCAGAAAGTTTCATCAAGCAGTTGAAATCCTACGAAATCATTACCCCGCTCCGGGTCAATGATTTCGGAGAGTCGTTCCCCCACAAGCTGCACTACAAGAGGAGACGGAGGAGTTTGGATGACGATGTGTCGGGCTCACAAGCCCACTACAGGATCGATGCATTCGGGGAACGCTTCCACCTCAACCTGACCGCCGACTCCAGCTTCATCGCCCCCTCCTACGCCGTGCAGCACCTGGGCGCGGAGCCCAACGACACCGCCGACTCCCACCACTACTACCCCCAGGACCCGAGCAATATGCGCCACTGCTTTTTCCGAGGACACGTCAACGCCAAGACACACTTCCCCGCAGTCTTCAGTTTGTGCACTGGCCTAGTGAGTATGAGCCTTTCGTTCTCCAAGTCTTTTTCTATCAGATGCTGCTGCTGCTCTTGCTGCTTTCAACTTTCTTTGCTCGTTCCTATTCCGGTCGACTCGACACCGGCGTGCATGTGCAGCCGCCTGCCCCACCATAGCCCTCATTTACTCGAAATGCATCGCACTGAAACGAGAACAAGTGTTGCTTGCTATGACTCACTGGCCGCATTTGAAGCGTGTCCCGCATCCCATTCCTAGATCCTTTGGAGTGATGCAATTGCGCAGTTCAGGAGTAACACTTGTTAACTCAGCGCAGTGGTTTAAGCAAAAAACTACATTTAATCATGTTTTTTGGCTTTCATCTGGTTTGCTGAACAAATTAAGGGGCTGTAGTTAATTTGAAAGTAATTGAGCCACCATCATTATCATGAGAAATATTGAATGGTATATCAAATAACTAATTTGTAATGGCATTCCACAAGATGCCTTATCAGCAATCACAGACTGTGGTCCCATTATACTGTCACAAGCTGTGATATGGATATCTTACAAGGCTGTAATCGATTTATTGGGTGCTAATGACCTTAGTGTTAACTGAATAGTACTTAATAGTGCTAATCATCCATGAAACAGAATCAGATAAGTGTTGAAAGGGATGACTCCATCCATGGGTCAGATAGGGTTACCGGTGTAGCGATCAGTGGGCTGACCTCGGTCTCGCCTAGCAGGTTCTGGTATGGGTGTAGTCAGTGGGTAGGGCTTGGGGGGTTGTGGACACTTCTCTGGCTGGACAGAGATATGTAAGGACCGCATCCTTGGCTTGTCACTCTAGGTGTCAGTGGGCATCGAAGCAAGCCTATCGCTGACACGGACGTACCTCTCTGGGCTGCTACCTCGGATAGCATAGCAGCACGTGAGAGAGGCTATCTCGAAACTAGCACGCTCAGGATGCTTTTAAGTCAGTGACCCATTCAAAGCTGCACCAGTGCCGGGCCTCTGATTGCGGGCTTGAAAGGCTCCATACCAAAACCATGTCATTAACATCGTCAGGGTCAGGGCTTTTATTGGGCCCTTCGACCCTGGGTGATTCTTTTTTTTTTTTTTCGACTGAAAGGAACACACCAATGAGCTTTTAGATGGCCTTCAGGCCCACTTTGATGTGCATCTCCCTTAGCCAAACATGTTCCACGCATCCACTTCTTTTCAAACAGATGCTGTTTGGTTATCAGCGTCCTCATCACTCACTGCTGAACGACAGGTCAAAGGGCCCCTGCAATGCGCCAGAGGGCTATTGGGGCTTGATTGGACGATGCACATTTTAAAGGGATGAGGTCATTAAGGGTATGATTGAGCCTTAAAACAATAAGGCCATTCTAGAAAGTGCAGGTTTTCCCCTCTCATTAACGTCCAAACTCTTTTTTTTTTCTTTTTCTATGGAGTAACTTGTAGGAGGGATGGACGTTTAAGGGGGGCTGTTGCGAAGTGCTCTGTGAAAGAGGGGCTAGCTCAATACAAGTGGTATGCAGGGTCGATGACATGACATCCTTCACAAGCTGGTCCTTTAACTCGCAATATGGGAAGGGCTTGTACTCTGTAACAAGTCATTTGCATCAGCTTCTGGAGTGATTAACAACCTCGATTGACAAAAGTGCTGTTTATTTATTTAGTCGATAGACTAAATGATTTAATTGACCGCTCCAGCGCCATACTGGTGGCCTGTGTCTTATTTGGCACAGGGCCAAGGCCCTGTGGCCCAGGCCCATCTGTGTTAAGATCAGAGGCTGAAACACCTTCACAGCCTGCATCACCCAATGCGATTTACTGCAGCGGCAATCTGATGACTCAGCAGACACACTACCTGGTTAGCTCGTTGGGCTCTTTGATGCAAAAGCTGTGTCTAGACTCTGACGAACCATGACATGGGTTTGAGCCCGTACACGGTGGAAAGTGCAACGAGTCGATTTGTAACGTCTGGCGTGCCCCTCAGTAGTTCATCAACACTCAACAGTAATCCGTTCTTCTGAACATGGAAACTTATTTTCCAGGTGTGCTAATACTATATATTTATCTACAGTATTTCCAATGAACAGGGGGGGTGACGTGTTTTCATTTCCATTGTCGCCCATGAATAGACAACCCTTAACAAGTTGATTTTCCATCTAGGAATCCTTCCTTAACCATCTGTGTTCGGCAATGACACCAAGGCATGATTTCAGATCAGACAAGATAACAGAAAAAACTAAGAATTAACACTAAGGCTCAGTCACTCATGTTTTGGCCACTAAAAGCCAGCCTAGGGTAACTTCCATGTGGCTGTTCTTTGAGATGATCTTTCAATGACAAACTTTGACAAATCTTGTTGTCGCTTATTGTGTACCCTTGGGTCAGGGTCAGTGGACAGAACAAGTCTTGCTGATAGTCTGTTACAGATTGCTCCCATCATGTTTCTCCGAGAATTACTCTTCCTGGACTTGATATTCTAGTCCATGCTGGATCCAACCCTGCAGTGGTGAATTAATGAATCCCCATGGTTCTGAACCTCCCCGGGTCTGAAAAGAAGTGTTGAAGCCTCGGGGGCGATTTGCAGTGGATGCAAAAGACTGTCATGTTCTGACGTCTTTTTTTTTTCCAGTAGTAAAGTTATCTTTTCTCTGTCATGTTATTACAAGCTTGTAATTGTGTGTGTGTGTGTGTGTGTGTGTGTGTGTGTGTGTGTGTGTGTGTGTGTGTGTGTGCGCGCCTGTGTGCCGACGTACAATTCTCTCGAAGCATGCACAAGCTTTCAGGGAAGTGTATGGCTCGTGTTCAAGCTTACTAATCTTGGCCTCCTTTGCAGAGAGAAAGAAGAAAGGTACACAAACGTTCAAGTTTTTCCACATCGGATGTGTTTCCATTGTCAAGCGGCTGTCACTTGTGGAGACGGTCATTGGGTAATGCCGCCCAAAGACAACATTCCGGGCTTCTAATAACCTGTTAAAGTGTGCGTATGAAATTACCACGGAAACACTGCTGTACTTTTTGCCTGAGTGAGCTAAGCAGCTTTGGGATGGACGCAGAGGCCGGATCCAGCCTCAACACTCCCTTCTGACAGCAGGCCGGCACCTCTGTGACGATGTCATTCCTCCCACCAAACTCAACTCTGGCGGCGGGGTTCACTTGTGCAGAAAGGAGAGGTTGTGCGTTCTCGGCGTACCAAAAACAACTTCACTTCTCTCGCGAATGCCGCCCACTGTTTTTAAGAAACACAGACACGTAGTCTTATCGTTCTTTCCGTGAGCGTGCGTCCCTCACGATATGTTCTGTCTTTGCACTGTCCTGACTGAGAGTACGTCTCCGGTTGTGTTTTTTGACACTGACGTTTCCATCGAAAGCGCCGCGTTCTTCACAACATGTTTGACGCCGAAATAGCACTCTTGTCTGGGAGGAACGCAGAAGGGTATTCATCCAAGGGCAGCGGCGACGGGCCGCGGCGCAAAAAACAAACTTTATGTTCACGCAAACGGGTCTCCTAATCTGTGTTCTGATTCTACACACACATGCACGCGCAGGCGTCGTTTTTTAATAAGGCCCCTATTTTTTTCTCTCTCTCTTATCTTTCTTTCTTTCCCGCTCCAGATTGGGACGTTTACGACGCGAGACGGCGAGTACTTCGTGGAGCCGCTGATGGGCGCCGAGGGAGAGCCGTACGCCTCAGAGCACAGCAAGCCCCACCTGGTCTACAGGCAGGGCAGGACTGGGGAGGGGCCCGGGCAGGGGCCCCCGGCGGAGCCCTGCGCTGCCTCAGGTAACAGACTGCAGAGAGACCGAAGACACTGGCCCGCAGCCACAAACCAACTACCAAGCCCTGTCTGTCTGGCTCTGCCACACGCATACCGCTCTCACACACGCATAGACGCAAACGCACGCACGCAAAACGCACACATGGATGCAACCGCACGCAAAACACATAAAGATGCAAACGCACGTGTGCGCACACACATGAAGCTGCGGACGCGCACACGCACGCACACACACACATATATGCAAACACACACACA